>WNWK01000987.1:77500-344036 GCA_009830355.1 Cherax destructor
TTCTGTTGCTAACACTTCTTGATATAAATCCCAGTAATCTATTTGCCTTATTACGTACGCTTAGGCATTGCTGTCTTGGTTTAAGGTTGCTGCTTACCATCACCCCCAAGTCCTTCTCGCAATCTGTATGGCTAAGTTCTACATTATTTAACTTATAAGTGCTTGGGTTATGGACACTCCCGAGCTTCAGAACCTTGCATTTAGCTGATATTATTAGAAGCCATCTAGATAACCATAATTTGATTAATGATACCCAGCATGGATTCACGAGGGGCCGTTCCTGCCTATCTAATTTATTAACCTTCTTCAGTAAAGCTTTTGAGGCTGTTGATCACGATAAAGAATTCGATATTGTTTATTTAGACTTTAGTAAGGCTTTTGATAGAGTACCGCACCAGAGACTATTAAAGAAAGTGGCAGCTCATGGCATTGGGGGAAAAGTGCTGTCATGGATCGAGTCATGGCTCACCAATAGGAAGCAGAGAGTGTGCATAAATGGGGTTAAATCCGAATGGGGACTTGTAACAAGTGGTGTTCCACAGGGATCAGTCTTAGGCCCATTGTTATTTATAATATATATCAATGACCTTGATGAGGGAATTACTAGTGATATGAGCAAATTCGCCGACGACACGAAGATAGGTAGGATAATTGATTCAAACATAGATGTCATAGAACTTCAGGAAGATTTAGACAAACTTAATTCGTGGTCAGAAAAGTGGCAGATGCAGTTCAATGTAGATAAATGCAAGGTTCTGAAGCTCGGGAGTGTCCATAACCCAAGCACTTATAAGTTAAATAACGTAGAACTTAGCCATACAGATTGCGAGAAGGACTTGGGGGTGATGGTAAGCAGCAACCTTAAACCAAGACAGCAATGCCTAAGCGTACGTAATAAGGCAAATAGATTACTGGGATTTATATCAAGAAGTGTTAGCAACAGAAGTCCAGAGGTTATATTACAGCTTTATACATCATTAGTAAGGCCTCACCTAGATTACGCAGCTCAGTTCTGGTCTCCATATTACAGAATGGACATAAATTCGTTAGAAAACATTCAGCGTAGAATGACTAAATTAATACATAGCATTAGAAATCTTCCTTACGAAGAAAGATTGAAGACCCTAAAATTACATTCACTTGTAAGACGTAGAATGAGGGAGACATGATCGAGGTATACAAGTGGAAAATGGGTATTAACAAAGGGGATATAAATAAGGTCTTGAGGATATCTCTCCAAGAGAGAACCCGCAATAATGGATTCAAGTTAGATAAGTTTAGATTTAGAAAGGATATAGGAAAGTATTGGTTTGGAAATAGGGTAGTTGATGAGTGGAACAGTCTGCCTAGTAGGGTTATTGAAGCTAGGACCTTGGGTAGTTTCAAATTTAGGTTGGATAAATTCATGAGTGAGAGGGTTGGATTTGAGTGGGACTCGCACATGAGTGGGTAGAATTGTCAAAGCTTATTTCTTGGGTAGCATTGAAAATTGGGTTGAGCAAATATTCTGTTAGTGGGACGGATTGTGAAGGACCTGCCTAGTATAGGCCAACAGGCCTGCTGCAGTGTTCCTCCTTTCTTATGTTCTTATGTACATTGAACTGCATCTGCCACTTTTCTGACCACGAATTAAGTTTGTCTAAATCTTCCTGAAGTTCTATGACATCTATGTTTGAATCAATTATCCTACCTATCTTCGTGTCGTCGGCGAATTTGCTCATATCACTAGTAATTCCCTCATCAAGGTCATTGATATATATTATAAATAACAATGGGCCTAAGACTGATCCCTGTGGAACACCACTTGTTACAAGTCCCCATTCGGATTTAACCCCATTTATGCACACTCTCTGCTTCCTATTGGTGAGCCATGACTCGATCCATGACAGCACTTTTCCCCCAATGCCATGAGCTGCCACTTTCTTTAACAGTCTCTGGTGCGGTACTCTATCAAAAGCCTTACTAAAGTCTAAATAAACAATATCGAATTCTTTATCGTGATCAACAGCCTCAAAAGCTTTACTGAAGAAGGTTAATAAATTAGATAGGCAGGAACGGCCCTCGTGAATCCATGCTGGGTATCATTAATCAAATTATGGTTATCTAGATGGCTTCTAATAATATCAGCTATAATTGACTCTAGTAATTTGCCTACAATTGAGGTCAGGCTTATTGGGCGGTAGTTTGACGGTAGTGACTTGTCCCCTGCTTTAAAAATAGGAATTACATTAGCCATCTTCCACATATCAGACACTACACCTGTTTGAAGAGATAAATAAAAATGTTAGATATTGGTTCACAGAGTTCCATTTTGCATTCCTTAAGAACCCTTGCAAAAAGCTCATCAGGACCCGGCGATTTATTTTGTTTCAGTCGGTCCAGCTGTTTCATAATCATTTCGCTAGTGACTGTGATATTACATAATTTATCTTCTTCTGGGCCTCTGTAAAAATTAATTACTGGGATATTATTAATGTCTTCCTGTGTGAAAACCGAGAGAAAATAATTATTAAAAATAGAGCACATATCATTCTCCTTGTCAGTAAGATGCCCAAAGTTATTTTTAAGGGGACCTATCTTATCCTAACTTTTGTTCTATAAACCTGGAAAAAACTTTTGGGTTAGTTTTTGAATCCCTAGCAACTTTAATTTCATAGTCCCGTTTAGCTTTTCTTATTCCCTTTTTAACGTCCCTCTTAATGTCAGTATACTGATTTGTAAGATGACCCTCACCTCTTTTTATGCGCCTATAAATTCCTTTCTTCTGCCCTAAAAGATATTTGAGCCTATTATTCATCCATTTTGGGTCATTTCTACTTGATCTAATTTCTTTATACGGGATAAATGTTCTTTGGGCAGCCTGTATAGTGTTAAGAAAACTGTCATATTGATACCTCTCTTCTTCACCCCAGTCCACAGTTGATAAGTGTTCTCTAAGTCCATTATAATCTGCTAAGCGAAAATCTGGGACCATTACTGAATTATCCCTACTATCATACTATCCTCTGTAATTTCTAAATTATTAACAAGGGTTTCCTTGCTTGCCAGAACCAAGTCAAGTAGGTTATTTCCCCTTGTAGGTTCTGTTACAAACTGCTTCAAAAAGCAATCCTGAACTACTTCTAAAAAGTCGTTAGATTCTAAATTCCCTGTCATGAAATTCCTATCAATCTGACTAAAGTTAAAGTCCCCTAGAATTACTACGTTATCGTGTCTTGTGGCCTTAACAATTTCCTCCCAAAGTAGTCTCCCTTGTTCCCTATCTAAGTTTGGAGGACGGTAAATCACGCCTAAAATCAATTTTTCACACCCCTCTGAAAATTCTATCCAGACAGACTCTGTATGTGTTAATTCAGACTTTATACCCGTTTTTATGCAACAATTTAAATGATCACGGACATAGTGTCGGTTCAGAGAACCGACGAGTTGGTAAATTAGACACATATGCAACACTTGGGTATCTTTATTGAGGAAACGTTTCGCCACACAGTGGCTTCATCAGTCCATACAAAGGAGAATCGTGAAGAACAGGAGGAGTGTGAGGTTTGTTTTCCGTAGCTAGATTGCTAGCGCACTCATCTCACACACCATGGTCCGGGGGTCGATCCCCGGTATGGGTGGAAACATTAAGACATGTTTCCTTAAGACACCTGCTGTCCATGTTTACCCATCAGTAAAATGGGTACCTGGGTGTTAGTAGACTGGTGTGGGACAAAATTGACCTAATTTGCCCGAAATGCTCTGCATAACAAGGGGCTTTCTACATAGTATGTCACTGATGTCAGCTAGGCCTGTATACCTGGAGTATACCGGGCCCCCGCGTCCCGGTCTGTTGACCAGGCCTCATGGTGGACCAGGGCCTGATCAACCAGGCTGTTACTGCTAGCCGCACTCAATCCAACGTACGAACCACAGCCTGGCTGATCAGGTACTGACTTTAGGTGCCTGTCCAGTGCCTGCATGAAGACAGGCAGGGGTCTACTGGTAATCCCCCTTATGTATGCTGGGAGGCAGTTGAACAGTCTTGGGCCCCTGACACTTATTGTGTTCTCTTATCGTGCTAGTGGCACCCCTGCTTTTCAATGGGGGGATGTTGCATCGTCTGCCGAGTTTTTTGCTTTTATAGGGAGTGATTTTCATGTACAAGTTTGGTACTAATCCCTCTAGGATTTTCCAAGTGTATATTATCATGTATCACTCCCGCCTGCGTTCTAGAAACTGAGTTTAGAAACTTCAGGCGTTCCCAGTAATTGAGGTGTTTTATCGCAGTTATGTGTGTTGCGAAGGTTCTCTGTACATTTTCTAGGTCAGCAATTTCACCTGCCTTGAAAAGGTGCTGTTAGTGTGCAGCAATATTCCAGCCTAGATAGAACAAGCGACCTGAAGAGTGTCATCATGGGCTTGGTATCCCTGGTTTTGAAGGTTCTCATTATCCATCCTGTCATTTTTCTAGCAGATGCGATTGATACAATGTTATGGTCCTTGAAGGTGAGGTCCTCTGACATGATCACTCCCAGGTCTTTGACATTAGTATTTCGCTCTATTGTGTGGTTGGAATTTGTTTTATACTCTGATGAAGTTTTAATTTCATCTGTAATCTCTCATTTTTGGTTACCTTTGCTGTGTTGATATATTCTCTCTTTTTAAGCAGTCCTGAAACCTCTGTTTTTTTTCTCATGTTCTCTTTCAGTAGCAGATCATCTCGGCTTTCTTAGCGGAACGTTATATACAGACCTTGTAAGCTTCTGTATTCAGCATTTCCTTGCATTGGTGTGGTTTAGGGGATCTAGGACCGGGAACGTCTAATAGTTCTATATTTCTAAGATAAGATTTTGTTTGGATTTTTAACCCTGAAGGGTTAGCCACTCAGGATAACCCAAGAAAGGCAGTGCGTCATCGAGGGACTGTCTGTCTTATTTCCATTGGGGTCCTCAATCTTGTCCCCCAGGATGCGACCCTCACCAGTCGACTAACACCCAGGTACCTACTTGCTAGGTGAACAGGACAACAGGTGTAAGGAAACGCGTGGAATGTTTCCACCCCGCCGGGAATCGAACCCGGGCCCTCAGCGTGTGAAGCGAGAGCTTTGCCAGCCAGACCACGGGGCCCCGTGGTTAGAACCGATTCTCTGATTGTTAATCTTGATGCATAGCTCTTTACGATAGCTATTTCTTGGGAATTCTCTTCCTAAGTCTGTCTGTACCTCGGTGAGGTTGTGGTCTGGGTAAACCGTACTTGAGACTCGCTGGTAAGTCCCTCAGGTCTAGAAGGTTTTCCTGGTGGGTTATCTGTTGGTTTATAGTAAACTTTTCAGTCCCCCAAAACTCTCTGGAGTGTCTGCTAGACTAGTCTGCTTTCAGGACTGTCTGAAACAACGCTGTTGTCAGCAATATTCTGTTTAACATTTGCCAGATTGAAACCGCCAAGGCGGACAATATTTGGTGCAGGGTTTTCAAGGTAGTTCTCTCCCTCCCTTAACTGTGCTGTGCTATCGTCAGTCGTTGATAGTTTATACACAAGAATAATTACCAGTCTCTCCGCTTTTATTCTCAGCACTTGTGCTGTATCATTGGATGAGTTTAAAAGTCTTTACAAGAAAGTGAGTCACTAACATAGGCTCCTACTCCTCCCTGTGACTTATTAATTCTATCACATCTATGTACATTGTAGTTCTATATCCGTATCGTAGTCTCGAACATCCGTTGCGTGCATTAACACGAACGCTCCAAACATAGCATTTACCTACTGAAGGGTATCCCACATACAGACAAGAAAACGGCAATGGCAATGAGATTGTTTATTTCGACTCTCAACTGGAGTCATCAGCAGAATGTTGTGCGGACTCCAGTTGGAAGTCGAAATACAGTTTCGTTTCCATTTCCTGTCTTACCTACACGTGGGATAACCCTCACCACCGAGTGTTCCTTACACTTGTATCATCACGAGAGCATTTGTTAATGTGAGGCGTCCACTTTCATAGTTAGCTATAATGTTAGTTGATTTTTAACCCCTGGATGACCGCATAAAGGAAGATAATGTTTGGGATGGTTGAGGTGTCTGGATGTCCAGTCTTTATTTTTCTGTACCTCCTGGTAATGTACCACCTCGTATGGTGCATTTGGCTGTTCGTTCAACACTGTTGTGTGAACGATTGGTTGGTTTGTCCCACTGTCGTGCTTCTCTCTACCACCTATTGCTCTGCTGTGTTCCCACCCACCCCTTTTTTGGGATCTCATTGCTCTTTAAATTCAAGTTAGGTTGTTCCTCCTCCTGGCATCACTGTTTAATGTATGACAAAGTATAAAAAAAAAAGTCACAATACCATGTCTGGAACAACACACAAATAACCCGCAAGTCACTTGACAATGATCCAACTTGGACCGAAACGTCATTACTATCGCTCTCCTAAAACATTTTCTGGCTTGTTGATGCCAGCACACACTTCCACATCTGCAGGTCTATGTAGCATAGTGCATACATGTATTCCCACTGACTTAATTTTTTTTGTGGCCGGCGCATTTTCGTTTTCTGTGAGGTGTTGTGGATTCTCTTGTCCACCTCTCTATGAGCACATTTCTCCAACTTTGTTTTTCCCTTGTTTTCGCACCAATATCGTCTCCACACACAGTTGTTTTCAACGAATGCCTTCTTCCATCATTACTTCGTTCTCTTCTTCCCTCTCCTGTGCATATGTTTCTTCTCTTACCTTTCTCCCGTTCTTCGTACATTTCCAGTAGGCCAGGAAATTCCTCACAATAGGTTAGCTATTTTCGACTTTTCTCTCACACCTGTCCAACTTTCCACCTCTTTAGGAAAAATCCTGGAACGCCTTTCGCATTTAAAATCATTGCTCGTGTCTATATAAATCTTTCACAGACACAAGAAAAACATTAAATCCCGTATTCCATACTTTACAATTTATTGATAAATGGTTTTGAAAACCGACGAGTTGAAGATTGAGACATACAACATATGGGAATCTTTATTAAGGAAACGTTTCGCCACACAGTGGCTTCATCAGATCTTGATACAAGAAATTCTTCAACACTTGTCCAACCTTTGGACGAAGACCTACTTCGACTAGTGGATGGTACCACTATGACCCCGCCTCCTCCTACTTCGCCTCACCTGACTACAGTATATAAGCCACTTCTACGGCCCTATACTGTACATAAGAACATAAGAAAGGAGGAACACTGCAGCAGGCCTGTTGGCCCATACTAGGCAGGTCCTTCACAATCCATCCCACTAACAGAATATTTGCTCAACCCAATTTTCAATGCTATCCAAGAAATAAGCTTTGATAGTTAATTCTATTTACTCATGTTCAAGTCTAACTCAAATCCAACCCATCTCACTCATGAATTTATCCAACCTAAATTTGAAACTACTCAAGGTCCTAGTTTCAATAACCCTACTAGGCAGACTTTCACTCATGAACTACCCTATTTCCAAACCAATACTTTCCTATATCCTTTCTAAATCTAAACTTATCTAATTTGAATCCATTATTGCGGGTTCTCTCTTTGAGAGATATCCTCAAGACCTTATTTATATCCCCTTTGTTAATATCCATTTTCCACTTGTATACCTCGATCATGTCTCCCCTCATTCTTCGTCTTACAAGTGAATGTAATTTAAGGGTCTTCAATCTTTCTTCATAAGGAAAATTTCTAATACTATGTATTAATTTAGTCATTCTACGCTGAATGTTTTCTAACGAATTAATATCCATTCTGTAATATGGAGACCAGAACTGAGCTGCGTAATCTAGGCGAGGCCTTACTAATGATGTATAAAGCTGTAATATAACCTCTGGACTGAACACATCGACTCCAGGCCGAGGGACTGATTACCTCAAACTACTACTCTCCTTACACCTTTCTGCTTTGTATTGGACTGATGAAGCCACTGTGTGGCGAAACGTTTCCTTAATAAAGATTCCCATATGTTGCATAAGTGTCTCAATCTTTTTACAATTTATTGCCCTTGTTTGTCATACTAGGTTTCTCCCACAACCCCCGCGGCCCATATCTCCGTTCACCATTCACACAGAAGAATACCCGTTATTGTTTTTATATGACGGTCCGTGTGGGTTTAGGACGGGGTGAGGTGAGCGCATGGGTACAATTTTTTTTTTTTTACCTAGCTGTCCTCCGTCCATTTCTGCCCGTGAGAAATGTTTCTGAAATTTTAATAGTTGATAAGACAAGCGAGCAACACCTGGGTATCCTCATTCTGAAGATGTTTCGCCAACCAGTGGCATTAACGCTAACATCTTTGTTGAACTCATAAAATGCCACTGGTTGGCGAAACGTCGTTAACTTGTTAATGTTATCATACTAATATGGGGCTAGGTTAAGTTGGGTTAGGCTAGGGTAGATTAGGCTAGTTTAAGTTAGGCTAGGTTAGACGCATATTATCCAATATTTCGGTATAATTAACCGATAACTGAAAAAAAGGTCCTTACTGTACGCCTGGCAGCGAGGAGCTTGCTGAAATAACCTAGAGCGTGCGTTTTTATTCACGAAGGCCTACACAAATTTGGAGAAGGCTTTCCACAATTACACACAATTTACACCCCCCTCTGGTAATTACTGTTGACTCCCTCTCCCCCTGGATACCCCCTCCCTCAAAGTTACCATCTCTTCTGGGTACCCTCCCCCTCCACCTTTCCTCCACACGAGTAGCACCTTGCCAAACCTCATTAAGGAATATTTACTCATGTTAATTACTCGTCGTTGTGACGTTCCCTCCGTGGGAATGAAGACTTTTATACTTTAATTGTGAAATGGTGATTATCGTGAGGGTGATTTCGAATAGATGAAGACTGTGGGTGTGGGCAGGGATGGTTGTTAGTGTGGGTGGTGGTGGTCGTTGTTGACGTAGTAGGTTTAGGTGGTGATAGTTGTGGGCGTGGGTAAGTTGTTGGTTTTAGGTGGTGTGGTAATATTAGTAATAACAGTAAGGTTGATGATAGTAGTGGTAGTATTTACTATTGCTAGGTAAACCAATGGACAGTAATAGGTATAAGGGAAAAACAGAAATGAGCAGGAAGGGTAAAGAGAAAGGAGGGTCTTTAAGTGTATATTACACCAATAGTCGTAGTGCTAGGAATAAGATGGACGAGTTGAGAGTAGTTGCAAGTACAGGTAATATTGATGTTTTTGCAATAACTGAAACATGGTTTAATATGAAAAATCGGGACTTGCCTGCCGAATGTCACATTCAGGGTTTTAAATTGTTCCAAGTAGACAGAAGTATCGGGAAGGGGGGTGGGGTGGCACTCTATGTCCGTGATCATTTAAATTGTTGTATAAAAATGGGTATAAAGTCTGAATTAACACATACAGAGTCTGTCTGGATAGAATTTTCAGAGGGGCATGAAAAATTGATTTTAGGTGTGATATACCGTCCCCAAACTTAGATAGGGACCAAGGGAGACTACTATGGGAGGAAATTGTTAAGGCCACAATGCACGATAACGTAGTTATTCTGGGTGACTTCAACTTTAGTCAAATTGATTGGAATTTTTGACTGGGAATTTAGAATCTAACGATTTCTTAGAAGTAGTTCAAGATTGTTTTTGAAGCAGTTTGTGACAGAACCTACAAGGGGAAATAATCTGCTTGACTTAGTTCTGGCAAACAAGGAAACCCTTGTTAATAATTTAGAAATTACAGAGGAACTCGGCGCAAGCGACCACAAATCAATTACCTTTGGCATTGAATGGAAGTTTCATAGTAGGAATAACTCAGTAACGGTCCCAGATTTTCGCTTAGCAGATTACAATGGACTTAGAGAACACTTACAATCTGTGGACTGGGGTAATGAAGAGAGCTATCAATATGACAGTTTTCTGAACACTATACATGCTGCCCAAAGAACATTTATCCCATATAAAGAAATTAGATCGAATAGAAATGACCCAAAATGGATGAATAATAGGCTCAAATATCTTTTAGGGCAGAAGAAAGGAATTTATAGGCGTATCAAAAGAGGTGAGGGTCATCTTACGAATCAGTATATTGACATTAAGAGGGACGTTAAAAAGGGGATAAGAAAAGCTAAGCGGGACTACGAAATTAAAGTTGCTAGGGATTCGAAAACTAACCCAAAAAAATTTTTCCAGGTGTATAGAACAAAAGTTAAGAGATAAGATAGGTCCCCTTAAAAATAATTATGGGTATCTTACTGACAAAGAGAATGAAATGTGCTCTATTTTTAATAATTATTTTCTCTCGGTTTTCACTCAGGAAGACACTAATAATATCCCAAGAATTAGGTATTTTAGTGGGCCTGAAGAAGATAAATTATGTAGTATCACAGTCACTAGCGAAATGGTTATCAAACAGATAGACCGTTTGAAGCAAAATAAATCGCCAGGCCCTGATGAGCTTTTTTCAAGGGTTCTTAAGGAATGCAAAATTGAACTCTGTGAACCCTTAACTAACATTTTTAACCTATCTCTTCAAACAGGTGTAGTGTCTGATACGTGGAAGATGGCTAATGTAATTCCTATTTTTAAAGCAGGGGACAAGTCGTTACCATCAAATTACCGCCCAATAAGTCTAACTTCAATTGTAGGCAAATTATTAGAGTCGATTATAGCTGATAACATAAGAAGCCATCTCGATAGGCATAATTTGATTAATGATACTCAACATGGATTCACCAGGGGCCGTTCCTGCCTAACTAATTTATTAACTTTTTTCAGTAAGGCTTTTGAGGCAGTTGATCATAATAAAGAATTCGATATAGTTTATTTGGATTTTAGTAAGGCTTTTGATAGAGTACCACATCAGAGACTGTTAAAGAAAGTGGCTGCTCACGGCATTGGAGGAAAAGTGTTTTCATGGATCGAGTCATGGCTCACCAATAGGAAGCAGAGGGTGTGCATTAATGGGGTTAAATCTGAGTGGGGATCTGTAACAAGTGGCGTTCCACAGGGATCGGTTTTGGGCCCGTTGTTGTTTATAATATATATAAATGACCTTGACAAGGGAATTACTAGTGATATGAGCAAATTCGCTGATGACACGAAGATAGGTAGGATAATCGATTCAGACGTAGATGTCACGGAACTTCAGGAGGATTTAGACAAACTCAATTCCTGGTCAGAAAATGGCAGATGCAGTTCAATGTAGATAAATGCAAAGTTCTAAAGCTCGGGAGTGTCCATAACCCAAGCACTTATAAGTTAAATAACGTAGAACTTAGCCATACAGATTGCGAGAAGGACTTGGGGGTGATGGTAAGCAGCAACCTTAAACCAAGACAGCAATGCCTAAGCGTACGTAATAAGGCAAATAGATTACTGGGATTTATATCAAGAAGTGTTAGCAACAGAAGTCCAGAGGTTATATTACAGCTTTATACATCATTAGTAAGGCCTCACCTAGATTACGCAGCTCAGTTCTGGTCTCCATATTACAGAATGGACATAAATTCGTTAGAAAACATTCAGCGTAGAATGACTAAATTAATACATAGCATTAGAAATCTTCCTTACGAAGAAAGATTGAAGACCCTTAAATTACATTCACTTGTAAGACGTAGAATGAGGGAGACATGATCGAGGTATACAAGTGGAAAATGGGTATTAACAAGGGGATATAAATAAGGTCTTGAGGGTATCTCTCCAAGAGAGAACCCGCAATAATGGATTCAAGTTAGATAAGTTTAGATTTAGAAAGGATATAGGAAAGTATTGGTTTGGAAATAGGGTAGTTGATGAGTGGAACAGTCTGCCTAGTAGGGTTATTGAAGCAAGGACCTTGGGTAGTTTTAAATTTAGGTTGGATAAATTCATGAGTGAAAGGGGTTGGATTTGAGTGGGAATTGCACATGAGTAAATAAAATTATCAAAGCTTATTTCTTGGGTAGCATTGAAAATTAGGTTGAACAAATATTCTGTTAGTGGGATGGAATGTGAAGGACCTGCCTAGAATGGGCCAACAGGCCTGCTGCAGTGTTCCTCCTTTCTTATGTTCTTATGTTCTTAAATCGTACACATGATAGCTAGACACTACTAATACTAGCCAGGTCTTACTCATACTAGCAAGGCCTCATTCGTACTAGCCAGGTCTTATACTAGCCATTTCTTATTAATGCTAGCCAGATCTACAGGCTAGGCAGGTTCTACGAACGCCAGGCAGCTCCTGCTTGCTGTATATTAGGAAGGTCCTGCTGTATTCAGATACACACATTGCCCATTTTGTAAAAGCACAGAACACTGATAATTCTCGAAAAGACAAAAAATTGTCACTCTAAACAAAGCAAGATTATCTTTTTTAGTTCAGAAAGCAACCCAGAGTATAGAGAATGCAAGGATCTATATGGACTGCTTTCACAAACTTTGCGAGTATCAGACAAGTCGCGAACTCTGGCAAATGTAAAGTTTTGTGGCAAGATTTACTGGTAGCCTTCCAGACTGTGGTGAGTCCAGAGCAACAGTGGTGAGACCAGAGGAACGGTCTAGACAGTGGTGAGAACAGAGGAATGGTCTAGACAGTGGTGAGAACAGAGGAATGGTCTAGACAGTGGTGAGAACAGAGGAATGGTCTAGACAGTGGTGAGACCAGAGCAACACTCCAGACAGTTGCTGTTGGCCGCACGTAGTCCAACGTACGAATCATAGCCCGGCTGATCGGGTACTGACTTTAGATAGCTGTCCAATTTTCTCTTGGAGGTAGCCAGGGGTCTATTGGTAATTCTCCTTATGCATGGTGAGAGGTTGTTGAACAGTATTGGGCCCAGTACACTTAGTTTTTTTTCTTAGTGTACTACTGGCGCCCTACTTTTTCTTTGGGGGTATGTTGCCCTGTCTGCCTTATCTTTTGCTTTTGTGGGGGAGTGATTTTTGTGTGCAGATTTGGGACCAGTTCCTCTAGGATTTTCCAGGTGTAGATTATGATGCATTTCGCCTGTGCTCTAGGGAGTACAGGTCAAGAGGCTCCAAACGTTCCCAGTAATTAAGATGTAGTAAGATATTTGGGGCTTTGGTTGTCATATTTTCCAGACAGTCGTCACTAGCTGTTCCTTTCATCTGTTTGAAAGGTTCATCTGGCAGCGTATATTCAACCACAATGACTACGTTTTGGTTCTAAGTCTTTATTGCTAAAACTTCAACTACATCATTTGTGGTGTTCATTAATTCTGCAAATGAGCGACTCTTTGACATACAGGCCAACTCTTCCCCTGTTGCCTGTTCTTTCAGTCGTATCTAAAAGAATTTAACCCCTTTAACCATATTTCGTTGTCAAAGTGGTCTGTGAAGGCTGCAAACATCGCATTTGACTCCACTAGAAGTCCACTGATGAAAGGTATTTTTATTGGTGGTGGATGGCTTATGGGCTTGTGTATTCGCAAATGCGTGTATATTCCTATTGCGTGTTTGTTGGGGGATTTTGTTGTTGGCTTCAGTATTTGTGGTTCTGGAGGGGCCACTGGCTGTGCCTCCAGTCCAATAAGGCTCCAAGGTGGTGGAATAATTGTCATTTCTTCCCGTTTCTTGGCAGCACTAAACAATCACTTGCTGTGTAACTACTGTGGTTAGGTTTGTGGGGTCTGTACCTCCTGGTCCCTTTCAAATGGTATGCACTGTAGTTTGTGTTGTAGCATTTTTTTCGTAGATCTAGGTGAGACCAGAGCCGCAGTATACCTGGAGGATGTTCCGGGGGTCAACGCCCCCGCGGCCCGGTCCATGACCAGGTCTCGCAGTGGATCAAAGCCTCATCAACCAGGCTGTTACTGCTGGCCGCATGCAAACTGACGTACGAACCACAGCCAGGTTGGTCGGGAACTGACTTTAAGTGCCGTCCAGCTCTTGAAGACAGCCAAGGGTAATTCCCATTATGTTTGGTGGGTGGCAGTTGAACAGTTTTGGGCCACTGACACTTGTGTTGTCTCTTAGCGTACTCATGGCGTCGGGAGTGATTTCCGTGTGGAGATTTAGGACGGGTCTCTCTAAGATTTCCCTAGTGTGAATTATCATATATTTTTCTCGCCTGCGTTCCAAGGAGTACAGGTCAAGGGACTTCAACCGTTCTCAGTAATTTAGGTGCTTTATGTACTTATACGTGCGGTGAAAGTTCTTTGTATATTCTCCAGGTCTGCAATTTCATATTCCTTGAAAGGGGGCGTTAGTGCACAGCAATATTCCAACCTAGAGAGAACAAGCGATTTGAAGAGACTCGTCATTGGCTTGGCATCTCTATTATCACTCCCAGGTTCTTCATATTAGTTTCTCTCTCTATTGCGTGGTTGGAATTTGTTTTGTATTCCAATCCGGTTTTTATTTCCTCGAGTTTTCCATAGCCGAGTAGTTGAAATTTGTCTTCATTGAACTTCATATTGTTTTCTGAGGCCCATTTGAAGACTTGGTTAATGTCCTCTTAGAGATTTAACAGTGTCCTCAATGGATGACACTCATGCAAATTCTGGTATCATCAGCAAAAGGACACTGATGTGGCTTACATCTCTCTCAGATATGAGGATGGGGAAAGCTATGGGAGCGAGTACTGTATCTTGTGGAACAGAGATTTTCACTATCATCCTCTGACTTTGTCTACTATTACTATTTGTGTTCCATCTACCCACTTTTCCTGTTATTCCTTTATCATGAATTTTGTGTGCTATTATATCATGATCGCACTTGTCGAAGGCTTACGCAACGTCTGTATAAACTATATCTGTATTTTGTTTGTCCTCCAGAGCATCCAAGACCATGTAATAGTGGTCCAGTAGTTGTGATAGGCAGGAGCAACCTACTTTGAATCCATGCTGCCCTGAATTCTGCAGTTATGATGTTGGACGTTAGTGCTGTCAGTTTAATTTTTTTTTGCAGTTTGTACCTTTATGGAGTGGGGTTGTCTGTTATTTTTAGTGACTGTGGGATGATTCTTATGTGTATGCTCCCTCTCCATAGAATATTTAAGGCATGTGACAGGGGCTCCTTGCAGTTCTTGATGAGCACGGAGTTCCACGAGTCTGGACCTGGGACAGAGTGCATGGACATGTCATTTATTGCCTTTTGAAAGTCCTGTGGTGTTAGGATTATTTCAGAAATTCTTGAATTAACCAAATTTTGAGTATCGATCATAAAAAAAAACATTTTGTTTGTCGACTTTAGTTTGATTAATGGCTCACTGAACGCTGAGTCTTATTGGTACTTCAGTATCTCACTCATTTATTTGCTGTCATCTGTGCAAGTCCATCTTGTTTATGGAGGGGCCCAGTCCAGACAGTGGCGAGACCAGAGCAACAATCCAGACAGTGGCGAGACCAGAGCAACACCCGCCTATGATTGCGTTAAACGAGACCTTCATGAGACCTACCTAGGGATGTTGATGGATGCGAATGATATCCTTTGTGTATGTGCGTATGTATGTAATATCTGCATAGCATGTGAGAGCGTACGTGTATCAGCATAGATGTGTACGAGAAAGTACGTGTGTTTACTCACCTGTATGTACTCACCTATTGTATATGTAGCTGCAGGGGTAGAGTCTTAGCTCCTGGACCCTCCTCTCAATTTGCCGCTTGCCAGATTCCCTCCTAGCCTTGTGGGATCTTATCGTACCTGTTCTTTAAACTATGTATGAAGTCTGCTTCAACCACTAAATCGTCGAGGTCATTTCACTTTCCGGGCAACCTGTGACTGGAGAATATACCACCCAGTGACACATCCGACGGTCTTTAACTTTCTGCTGTGCCCCCGAGTACCTGCTTCCCGCCTCTCAAACAGCCTGGCTTTGCACTATCATTTCTTGAGTATTTTGCATGTTGTTTTGTCTTCCTGGTCATTATATCCTCCAGTGTCGTTAGTCTTAATTCCGTTAACGCCTCTTCGTAGCTCGTACACCTTAGCTCTGGAACTAGACTCGTTGCATACTTCTACACTTAATCCATATGCAATACTAGCCCGAATACCGATCCTTGCGGTACCCAGTTCGTTATACATCCTCATTCTGACGTCACTACCCATACATACACTCTTTGCCTCCTTCCTCTGAGGTACTCTGATTCACCTGAGTACGTTATTCCTGCCTGTATCTAAAATTTTGCCTCGGTCTCATGTGGTGTACTGTATCATAGGATTTCTTGCAGTATAAGAAAATGCAACCAACCCAGCCCTTTGTATCCTAACTTCCGGTACTTTGTCAAAGAATTCTAACAAATTGGTAAGATTAGATTTACTATTTCTGAACCCGTGATAGTTACTGTTATGAAATCACTTCTAAGTGTTATACCACTCTCCTTCTGACTATCTTCTCCATTACCTTGCAAGGAATGCATGTCAGAAAATCTGGCTTGTAGCTCAATGCCCCTTGTATGTCTCCTTGAATATAGGTACTACACTCTGTCTTCCAGATCTCTGGCAGCTGTCCTGTGTTGATTGACTTGTAGCTCTTAGTGGTTCAGACAGTGCTTCTGCTCCCTGTCGCAGAATCCACTGTGACATTTTGTCAGGTTCCACTGTGTCTGTTGTATCCAGCTCATCGAATGTTCTTTTTCCTCTTCTTGTATTGCGTGTTTTGTGTCCAATGTTGGTGTATTGTTTCCTCTAGGCTTTCTGGTATTGCTCCATTTTTTATTCGTTTGTTCAGCAATTCGCCATGTCATTCATTGTCATTCTCATATTGCCTCTCAGCCTCCCCCCACCCTTGCATATTTATTTATGGCTAGTCTGCTCACTTCTCTCTCTTCATCTATCCTCCCCTTCATATAGATTTTCCATGCTCTTTTGGTTCTCATTTTTACCTCTCTCCATCTGTGATGAAACCAAAAGCTTTCTTTGCCGTCGCTATTTCTTATTCGCCTTTTGGGTATGAAGTTGTCCTATGACTCCCGACACTGTCCAGCTACATACTCCATCATTTCACCCCCCCCCTGACTTTCTTTGTCTTTTCCACTACATTGAATCAGGAATTCCCTCAACCCTTCAAAATTGCCTCTTCTTAAGTCTGGATTCTCATTTCCACTTGCCATGGTTCCCTCTACGTTTACTTCCACAAGGTACTCTTAAGGTCAACACTACATGGTCACTAGCACCCAGGGGGGAAGGCTCTCATCTTCTGTTTCTCCTATGTCTGCTGTATGACTCTTGTGGGTTTAGCGCTGAGTTTTGATTTTAATAATGATAATATTCTCCTCTAACACACTTGAGGCAAATACCAGGTCTGGTCTCGTTGGCTCATCTCCTCTCTTGTCGCATCATTAACATACTGACGTAGTTTTCCCTGACCACTTCCATCATGGTTCGTCCCTCATACAAGTCCCAGTTCTTGCAAGGTTTCTCTTTGTGATTGAAATCATGTGAACTCTTAATAGCTGCTGCTTCAGTTAGAATGTTAACCATTTCTTTGTCTTCATGTACTTGCCTCGGTCTCCTTTTGTTAGGTGGTGGGTTGTATATCCCTGCAACCACTAAACTTGCAATGAAATCATCTCTTGTTTATTTATCCCTCTCGCCTCTTTAAATCTCCATTAATTTCTGATTAGCAGTGCCACTCGTCTGCCTACCCTGTTTCCTCTGTTTTTTTTTATGTCTCTTGATGTCTAGCTGGGAATATGGCATCAGATGTCATATAGTTCATCTTTGTCTCTATGAAGTTTAGAGTTGCTTCAGCTATTCGTTCCTTCAGCTTGTCACTCTGGTTTGATAGTTTATCTACGTTTGTATAGCACACTTTCAGCTTTCCCATTAACACACACACACACACACACACCGTTACATTATTTCTGGTCATCAGTCTAAGGATCTGGTAAAGTTGTGTAAAATGTACTTATCTTTGCTGAGTACAAATAGATCTGTACATCCTGTACAAATATATTTGTAGAGGATGTCTGTATTCAGACAGGATGGTCTTCATGAGAAATAGTATAGGATAGAACGTAACAAAAATATTTGATAATCCATCAAATGTATACTACTTCAACTTGCAAATAAATATTAATATAAGTCTAACACTGTACACGTTAGTGATTGATACAGCGCACAAAATCTTAATACCCGCAAAACATACAACTTTCTTGTACTTTCAGCTCAGTAAACATGTGTGAAGAAGATAACATCTAGTCGGTGACTGTCCACAAATACAGTGTGTCTACAATGACAAAAGGAGATCAGCCCATTCAATACTAGAGTAGGCTGTGTCCATAGAACTAGGCAAGTATACTAAGTTTGCTACTTAGCATACGGAAGTAGACATCTTTCTGAGACTGAGTCTACACAAGACACTGCAGAAATTGGGTTCAATTCACCAAACATAAGTAAAAAAAAAAAAACTAACACCAAAACAGAATACAGATGCATGAAAATAACCGAGTTACAAACTGTTCCCCAACAATTAGTGGTGACACTTAGGTTCACAATGACACATTGTAAGATGTGTTAGTGAGTGTAGTTGTTTATGGATTCCCTTACCCAAGTTCAAAGTGACGAAGAGTTCTTGTAGTAGCTGTCAATGTTGTTGATATAGACACAGACTGTAGGCACAAGATAATGCACAAATTATAAGTCGAAATTTTGACATTGTATGAAAGAAGTGTCAGACTGTGAGGTTATGTCAATGGAGACAGAGCAACTGCTCCAGTCTGTACCAGTAGGACAGAACATCTTAATGAGTTTTCAAGTGAGGGTGGATGAGGCGGATGCCACAGGCAGCTTACCGATACATAGCCACATCCACCACTTGTTACGTAGATCATATCTTGTACAATAGCTTGTTTAAATAGAAAAAAAAGTGCTTACAACCACGGCGCTAGAGATTATCACATCTGACAGACCACAAAAAGGATTACTTTTAATATTACAACTATACTAACCCTAGTAATCTAAAGGAACACCAGATAATGTACAGATATATCTTACATCCACGTAAATGTGTACGAGAGCGTACCAATGTACTCGCCTATATGTAGTTGCAGGGGTCGAGTGTACGTACTCGCCTAGTTGTGGTTGCAGGGGTCGAGTCATAGCTGTGTGTGTGTTTGTGTGCAGATGTATAGGGTATACCTGTGTACGTGCAGATGTGTATAAGAGCGTACCTGAGTGTGTATCTGCGAAGTACTGATGCGTATGAGGGCAGGACCCGCGTCAGGGCCGCCGCTCTCACTGGAGGACATCGCCGTTTTCAGGGGTCTGTGTGGGCGGCCCCCTCATGACGTGCACCCACCCGCCACGCCCACACGCCCAAACACACGTCCGCTATAATGAAGAGAAACATAAAATTCAGTAAGTGATCCTCTTTATGAAAATACATTATATATAATTTTTACGAATTAATATATGTTTTAGGTAAATTTAGGTTAGGTTAAAGATATGAAAAAAAATATTTTAGCGCAAATAACAAAAATGCAGCCGTGATACGTCTGGCAACGAGGTAGTTGAAGAATTCATAAAACGTTAAAATGTGGACGTTTGACAGGTGGAGGTGCCAGAGAGGACTAGTTTGTGCTGCCGTGAGGAAGGCGAGTATAAAACACTGGCTAACACTGCATCCCCTTTACTAACTCACGTGTAAGCGTCAAACCAAGCTTGTAATGAAGTAGCGGAACTGACTAAGCTTTGTGATCTAGTGTTTCAGCTGGGTCAGTGTTGACGCCAGTGTTTCAGTGGGAGGGGAGGGGGTGTTGTGTGTGTGGTGTTTCAGCTGGGTCAGTGTTGACGCCAGTGTTTCAGTGGGAGGGGAGGGGGCGTTGTGTGTGTGGTGTTTAAGCTGGGTCAGTGTTGACGCCAGTGTTGCAGCGGGAGGGGAGGGGGTGTTGTGTGTGTGGTGTTTCAGCTGGGTCAGTGTTGACGCCAGTGTTGCAGCGGGAGGGGAGGGGGCGTTGTGTGTGTGGTGTTTCAGCTGGACCAATGTTTCAGTGGAAGGGAGGGGGGTGTGTGTGTGGTGTTCAGCTGGGCAGTGTTGACGCCAGTGTTGCAGCGGGAGGAGGGTGTTGTGGTGTGGTGTTTCAGCTGGGTCAGTGTTGACGCCAGTGTTGCAGCGGGAGGGAGGGTGTGTGTGTCTGTGTTTACTACTGCAGTGTTGACGCCAGTGTTGAGGGTAGGAGGGTGTTGTGTGTTGGTGTTTCAGCTGGGTCAGTGTTGACGCCAGTGTTGCAGCGAGAGGAGGTTGTGCTGTTTGTTTGGTATTTCAGCTGGGCCAGTGTTTCAGTGGGAGGGGAGGGGTGTTGTGTGTGTGGTGTTTCAGCTGGGTCAGTGTTGACGCCAGTGTTGCAGCGAGGGAGGGTTGTGTGTGTGGTGTTTCAGCTGGGTCAATGTTGACGCCAGTGTTGCAGCGGAGGAGGGTGTTGTGTGTGTGGTGTTTCAGCTGGGTCAATGTTGACGCCAGTGTTGCAGCGGAGGAGGGTGTTGTTGTGTGTGGTGGGGAAAGTTAGGCAGGTGTGAACAGATGGATGAGCCCCCGGTGGATAAACTAAATTGAACTCAAGCTGGAAGGAACTCTCAGAGAAAAGATGACCACTCTCAGCCCCCGGCTGTGACACACTCTCGGCCCCCGGCTGTGACACACATCAGCCCCAGCTGTGACACACTTCTCAGACCCAGCTGTGACACATCTCAGCCCCCAGCTGTGACACACTCTCAGCCCCCAGCTGTGACACCTCAGCCCCCAGCTGTGCACACCTCAGCCCCAGCTGTGACACACTCAGCCCCCGGCTGTGACACACTCTCAGCCCCCGGCTGTGACACACTCTCAGCCCCCGGCTGTGACACACTCTCAGCCCCCGGCTGTGACACACTCTCAGCCCCCGGCTGTGACACACTCAGCCCCCGGCTGTGACACACTCTCAGCCCCAGCTGTGACACACTCTCAGCCCCCGGCTGTGACACACTCTCAGCCCCCGGCTGTGACACACTCTCAGCCCCCGGCTGTGACACACTCTCAGCCCCCGGCTGTGACACACTCTCGGCCCCGGCTGTGACACACACTCAGCCCCGGCTGTGACACACACTCAGCCCCAGCTGTGACACACCTCAGCCCCAGCTGTGACACACTCTCAGCCCCAGCTGTGACACACACTCAGCCCCAGCTGTGAACACTCTCAGCCCCCGCTGTGACACACCTCAGCCCCCAGCTGTGACACACTCCAGCCCCGCTGTGACACACTCAGCCCCAGCTGTGACACACTCTCCGCCCCCAGCTGTGACACACTCAGCCCCAGCTGTGACACACTCTCAGCCCCCAGCTGTGACACACCTCCCCGCTGCTGACACACCGCCAGCTGTGACACACTCTCAGCCCCGGCTGTGACACACTCTCCGCCCCCAGCTGTGACACACTCTCCGCCCCCAGCTGTGACACACTCTCCGCCCCCAGCTGTGACACACTCTCCGCCCCCAGCTGTGACACACTCTCCGCCCCAGCTGTGACACACCTCCGCCCCAGCTGTGACACACTCTCCGCCCCAGCTGTGACACACTCTCAGCCCCAGCTGTGACACACTCTCCGCCCCAGCTGCCATGCCACTACACACTCTCGCCCCAGCTGTGACACACCTCCGCCCGCAGCTGTGACACACTCTCCGCCCCAGCTGTGACACACTCTCCGCCCCAGCTGTGACACACTCTCGGCCCCCGGCTGTGACACACTCTCGGCCCCCGGCTGTGACACACTCTCGGCCCCCGGCTGTGACACACTCTCGGCCCCCGGCTGTGACACACTCTCGGCCCCCGGCTGTGACACACACTCAGCCCGCGGCTGTGACACACTCAGCCCCAGCTGTGACACACCTCGCCAGCTGTGACACTCTCAGCCCCGGCTGTGACACACCTCAGCCCCAGCTGTGACACACTCTCAGCCCCAGCTGTGACACACTCTCAGCCCCAGCTGTGACACACCTCAGCCCCGCTGTGACACACACTCAGCCCCAGCTGACACTCAGCCCCCTTGACACACCTCAGCCCCAGCTGTGACACACTCTCAGCCCTCAGCTGTGACACACTCTCAGCCTCAGCTGTGACACACTCTCAGCCCCAGCTGTGACACACACTCAGCCCCAGCTGTGACACACCTCAGCCCCAGCTGTGACACACCTCAGCCCGGCTGTGACACACCTCAGCCGCGGCTGTGACACACTCTCAGCCCCCAGCTGTGACACACCTCAGCCCCAGCTGTGACACTCTCAGCCCCAGCTGTGACACACTCTCAGCCCCAGCTGTGACACACTCTCAGCCCCAGCTGCTGACTACACTCTCAGCCCCCAGCTGTGACACACTCTCAGCCCCAGCTGTGACACACTCTCAGCCCCCAGCTGTGACACACTCTCAGCCCCCAGCTGTGACACACTCTCAGCCCCCAGCTGTGACACACTCTCAGCCCCCAGCTGTGACACACTCTCAGCCCTCAGCTGTGACACACACTCAGCCCTCAGCTGTGACACACTCTCAGCCCTCAGCTGTGACACACACTCAGCCCTCAGCTGTGACACACTCTCAGCCCCAGCTGTGACACACCTCAGCCCCCAGCTGTGACACACTCAGCCCCAGCTGTGACACACTCTCAGCCCCAGCTGTGACACACCTCAGCCCCCAGCTGTGACACACTCTCAGCCCCAGCTGTGACACACCTCAGCCCCAGCTGTGACACACTCTCAGCCCGCGGCTGTGACACACACTCAGCCCGCGGCTGTGACACACACTCAGCCCGCGGCTGTGACACACACTCAGCCCGCGGCTGTGACACACACTCAGCCCGCGGCTGTGACACACACTCAGCCCGCGGCTGTGACACACACTCAGCCCGCGGCTGTGACACACTGCCCCGGGCTGTAACACACACACACACTGCCCCGGGCTGTAACACACACACACTGCCCCGGGCTGTAACACACACACACTGCCCCGGGCTGTAACACACACACACTGCCCCGGGCTGTAACACACACACACTGCCCCAGGCTGTAACACACACTGCCCCAGGCTGTAACACAGCCACCCACCTGTAAGACACTCATCCCGCAGCTGTGACACATTCTCAACACACGGATGTAACACAGCAAATTCTTTAGAACACCTCAGACCTACCCATGCAAATCCTCCCACACATTAATTCAGTCTTCCTCATTTCTTCAGTCTTTTACCTCGCCAAGTATAGGGATCAGTTATATTTTTTACGCTAAATCAACTCCCTTGCATTGCTTTAGGTTCGTTTGTCTCGTTCGTGTACAAAACAGGTGTTATACCTGGTATGGAATGTAAACACTGATAAGCTGGAATATGTGAAGCACTTAAATGAAGCATGGAAAGTATTATTAATGTTTGACTTGATTTATCAGCTTTCTAAAGTTAGTGGCTTGATTTACCCGCTTTCTTTTTGCGTTATAGAGACTTGATTTATAAACTTTTTAAAGTCACTAATTTAAAAAAATGATAAATGGTAAAATACTCTTTTAAGTTTTTTTTTTTTGAAGATGGACTGAACTTCAATAGGCTGCCTGTTGTTTCTTCCCTTTAATTTTTCGTTTTTATTTCACCCATAACACTAGAACGTCTCACCCGATCGGCTTAAAATTTTCAACGCTAATGTAGGGTAACTAATGGAAAATTCTAGGAAGAATTGGAATGTGTGGGTGCCCTATTGACAAGGTTGTAGAACCCAACTCCAGCTTCCTGGAAAGGCTCTGATACCTACCGAAACCCTCTGCAGTGTAGCTTTAAAAGTTCGAGAAAGGTGCCTCCAACTTCGACGATGGAGGAGATTGTAATTCAGGTGTGTAGGCGCACATCTGTCAATTTTATGTATAAGAGTTTGACTTTATTCTCGTTAAATATTAAATATATACTCGTGATGCCTGTCAATGAATAACCAGAAGAATTGACGGGGACTCGAACTGTGATCCTTGCACATAGGTTCAACCCTGTACCACTGAGCTACGAGGCTTTCAGTAGAAAAAATTCACAGAACTTCTGTGATATGTCTGTGTCAGTGTTATGTGTCTCTCACTTCCTACAGCCTCAGTAGCTTTCATAGTACCTCTGTTCTCTTACCCTTCAAAACCTTAATCAATAAATTCAAGTCGTAATGTAATGAACGAGTGTCCTCTTCAAGGGGTGGGGGTGGGGCTCCTTGCTGTGGCGAAGAGGCGCTTGGTTTGAGGAATTGGATCCTTCGGTCTTCCTCCGACCGAACCTAATTACCAACAATCCTCCCCTTCCTTGTCCCATCCTCCCCATCCCTCCATTCCAATTCCTCTCCCCATTGCTCCATTCCAATTCCTCTCCCCATCCCTCCCCTTTCCATTTTATGTTTCCAGCCTTTAGGGTTCTTCCCTCAGTCATTCTAGTTCCATGACCTGAGAAAGGTCTAGAAAGGTCTGAGAAAGGTCTAGGTGTGGACATCCCGATCCCTATCCGGTCTACAGGGGAGAGACCTCGGGTGTCTTTCAGGTGACAGGTGTATCTCTGGAGGCTGCCTGTCTGATTCCAGTAGGTGGTGGCGGGTTTCCGACTGCCCTCTCTTTTGTCCACCGAGGTGGCTCGGTAGATGTGAGGTTGCTATCCCCAATTGCTGGTTTACTGGCTTGAAGGGTAGGGTATAGCACGGGTTCCATGCCGTATCTGCACTAAGGGTTGCACTGAGGTCCTCTTGAGCACGGAGGAGGATTTACGGCCCTTTCATTCCTCCTAGGAGCTACCCCTCCACTTTTCCTCCCCCGCCTTTTTTTTCTTTCCTTGTTTTTCTTAAAAAAAGACCAAACCATGGAGTCCCAAATCCATGAAACTGCTCCTCCTGGGCCCCATTTTTGTACGACCCTACCTTGTTAACGGACCATCCTTCGCACCTTTCTAATGACCCTGTATCTTCTGTGGGTGACATTTTGTCACATGCTTCTGATACTGAGGATCGGCCTGACTCCTTTGACATATCCGACTTCCGCACGTCTTTGACTATGCTTCCACCTTCTTCCCATACGGTGCGACGGTTTTTAGATCGCACGCCAGTCTGAAAACGGACCACCTCTGGTCCTGCATCTAAAGGACCATGATCTTTCTCTGATGACACTGCTGTACTTAGAAAAGACCAATGGGACAATCGCTCCCTTTACATACTACGCATTATAGTACACAATGGACTAAGATTTTTCACTGTGCAGCAAACATCTTCCTCAGACTATCTTTCTGATCATAGTATCAGCAAGGCACTCCTGCGCCATATTGGTAGAAATATTATGTTTTATGCTCTCAAGAGTGGTGCAAGCATCGTCACGGTACAAAATGCTAGCGAAGTTCACGATCGTTCTCTCCTTAACATCATAGATGCTATTCCTGTAACAATTCAAAAACACCATTCTCTTAATTCTTGTAGTGGTACCGTCATTCTACCTCGTATCATTGTTCAGCGTAATTTCCAAACATGTGGTGATGACATTCTGGAACAGCTTGAGCTCTAAGACCTCCCTGTTTTCAAAGTAGACACACACATACTACCTGCCCGCGGGCGGAGACACTACCCCCTACAGTGTAGCTCCTTTACTTTTGACTGCCGTGAGTCCTCGGTTTATATCCCAGGACACAATTTACAAGTATAGAAATTGCTGGAGTTTAGGTTATCCAGCGAAATATTGCAGGCCCATGGCCGAATGCCCAGTCTGTGGTGCTGATGACATACCAATACATCTTGTGGTCTACCTCCCTCCTGCCTTAATTGTCATGAAGCTCACCCATCTTATTTTCGTTGTTGCCAAGTTTACTTAAATGAACGAAAAATCCGTTGTCTGAAAGAGACAAGGCTTTACTTACACCACGGCAGTCTCTCCTCTACGCCTCCAGGGAAGACTTCCCCGTATTTCTTATTCTCGAGTTACTTAGAGGCCCCCAACCTTTGAGGTCCCAACGCCTGCAGTCTCCCCTGTGGTCACACCTTCCACAGTCACCTCTGTCTCTAACTCTTTTGTAGTCCTGGACTTCAAGGTCCCTACCTCGTCATCTCATGGTGTTCTCAAGTCTTCATCTCGCTCGCAAGTTTGTCTACAAGACCTCGCGCAACAGCTTCCCTTCCTCGTCCCTCTACTTCTCCAAAGACCAAAAAATCCCCAAAGTGTAAATCTCTCTGAACTCTCCTTCGTTTATTCTTCGCAGACATTTTTCCTTTTGACTTTTCGACAGCAACAGATTTACTACACAAACTTTGATCCTTCCTCTAGCACTCCTCACAGCCTTTTCTAACTCTCCCTCTGTTGTCAACTCCACCCTTGCTACTCTATAACCCTACACTATCTCCTACCTCGTTGCACTATATGATCCTTGAAGGTTTAGCGCTTCTCCTTTTTTATTATAATAATAATAATAATGAACGAGTGTCGTTGAATAAACGTGTGTCGCAATTAAAAATGTCCGTAAACAGCTAACGAATTAAGTGAAAAAAAAAAATTGTAACTTGGAGGAACTTCTAAAATACCAACAAGATTATTGACTGAGAAAAAAACCCTCACTCCTGGAGTACCAACAAGATTATTGACTGAGAAAAAAAACCCTCACTCCTGGAGTACCAACAAGACTATGAACTGA
Source organism: Cherax destructor (assembly GCA_009830355.1). Classification (NCBI taxonomy): domain Eukaryota; kingdom Metazoa; phylum Arthropoda; class Malacostraca; order Decapoda; family Parastacidae; genus Cherax; species Cherax destructor. Next base: position 104,019 of record WNWK01000987.1, read on the forward strand.
ATGAAAAAAAAAATGGACAAAAGTTTAAAAGTTTGAACGAAAATTAAATTTCTCAAGACCAGGTAAAATTCGTGGGGAAAAAACTAATAACGCTTTATATAATGTATAGGAACTTTTGAACCAAATGAGAGAGTAATTGTGGTAGGGGACCTAAATGCTAAAGTGGGAGAAACATGCAGAGAGGGTGTAGTAGGTAAGTTTGGGGTGCCAGGTGTAAATGATAATGGGAGCCCTTTGATTGAACTTTGTATAGAAAGGGGTTTAGTTATAGGTAATACATATTTTAAGAAAAAGAGGATAAATAAGTATACAAGATATGATGTAGGGCGTAATGACAGTAGTTTGGGAGTAAAAGGTAGATGGGATACAAGGAAAATAGAATCAGTAAGTAAAAGAGAGGTGAAGGTTTATAAACTAAAAGAGGAGGCAGTTAGGGTAAGATATAAACAACTATTGGAGGATAGATGGGCTAGTGAGAGTGTAGGCAATGGGGTCGAAAATGTATGGGGTAGATTTAAAATGTAGTGTTAGAGTGTTCAGCAGAAGTTTGTGGTTACAGGCGAGTGGGTGCAGGAGGGAAGAGGAGCGATTGGTGGAATGATGATGTAAAGAGAGTAGTAAGGGAGAAAAAGTTAGCATATGAGAGGTTTTTACAAAGTAGAAGTGATGCAAGGAGGGAAGAGTATATGGAGAGAAAAAGAGAGGTTAAAAGAGTGGTGAAGCAATGTAAAAGAGAGCAGATGAGAGAGTGGGTGAGATGTTATCAGCAAATTTTGTTGAAAATAAGAAAAGTTTTGGAATGAGATTAATAAGTTGAGGAAGCCTAGAGAACAAATGGATTTGACAGTTAAAAATAGGAGAGGAGAGTTATTAAATGGAGAGTTAGAGGTATCGGGAAGATGGAGAGAATATTTTGAGGATTTGTTAAATGTTGATGAAGACAGGGAAGCTGTGATTTCGTGTGTAGGGCAAGGAGGAATAACATCTTGTAGGAGTGTGGAAGAGCCAGTTGTGGGTGTAGGGAAGTTCGTGAGGCAGTGGGTAGAATGAAAGGGGTAAGGCAGCTGGGATTGATGGGATAAAGATAGAAATGTTAAAAGCAGGTGGGGATATAATTTTGGAGTGGTTGGTGCTATTATTTAATAAATGTATGGAAGAGGGTAAGGTACCTAGGATTGGCAGAGAGCGTGTATTGTTCCTTTGTATAAAGGCAAAGGGGACAAAAGAGAGTGCAAAATTATAGGGGAATAAGTCTGTTGAGTGTACCTGGTAAAGTGTATGGTAGAGTTATTATTGAAAGAATTAAGAGTAAAACAGAAAGCAGGATAGCAGATGAACAAGGGGGCTTTAGGAAAGGTAGGGGGTGTGTAGACCAAGTGTTTACAGTGAAACATATAGGTGAACAGTATTTGGATAAGGGTAAAGATGTTTTTGTGGCATTTATGGATTTGGAAAAGGCGTATGATAGGGTAGATAGGGGGCAATGTGGCAGATGTTGCAGGTGTATGGAATAGGAGGAAGGTTACTGAAAGCAGTGAAGAGTTTTTATGAGGATAGTGAGGCTCAGGTTAGAGTGTGTAGGAGGGAAGGGACTATTTCCAGTAAAAGTGGGCCTTAGACAAGGATGGTGATGTCACCGTGGTTGTTCAATATATTTATAGATGGGGTTGTAAGAGAAGTGAATGCGAGGGTCTTGGCAAGAGGTGTTGGGCTAAAAGATAAAGAAGCAAATACAAAGTGGGAGTTGTCACAGTTGCTTTTTGCTGATGACACTGTGCTTTGGGAGATTCTGAAGAGAAGCTGCAGAGGTTGGTGGATGAATTTGGTAGGGTGTGTAAAAGAAGAAAATTGAAAGTGAATATAGGAAAGAGTAAGGTGATGAGGATAACAAAAGAATAGGTGACGAAAGATTGGATATCAGATTGGAGGGATAGAGTATGGAGGAGGTGAATGTATTCAGATATTTGGGAGTGGACATGTCGGCGGATGGGTCTATGAAGGATGAGGTGAATCATAGAATTGATGAGGGGAAAAGGGTGAGTGGAGCACTTCGAGTCTGTGGAGACAAAGAACCTTGTCTATGGAAGTAAAGAGGGAATGTATGAGAGTATAGTTATACCAACGCTCTTATATGGGTGTGAAGCATGGGTGATGAATGTTGCAACGAGGAGAAGGCTGGAGGCAGTGGAGATGTCATGTCTGAGGTCAATGTGTGGTGTGAATATAATGCAGAGAATTCGGAGTTTGGAAATTAGGAGGAGGTGGGGATTACCAAAACGATTGTCCAGAGAGCTGAGGGGGTTGTTGAGGTGGTTTGGACATGTAGAGAGAATGGAACGAGACAGAGTGACTTCGAGAGTGTATAAATCTGTAGTGGAGGGAAGGCGGGGTAGGGGTCGGCCTAGGAAAGGTTGGAGGGAGGGGTAAAGGAAGTTTTGTGTGCGAGGGGCTTGGACTTCCAGCAAGCATGTGTGAGCGTATTTGATAGAGTGAATGGAGGCATATGGTTTTTAATACTTGACGTGCTGTTGGAGTGTGAGCAAAGTAACATTTATGAAGGGATTCAGGGAAACCGGCAGGCCGGACTTGAGTTCTGGAGATGGGAAGTACAGTGCCGGCACTCTGAAGGAGGGGTGTTAATGTTGCAGTTTTATAACTGTAGTGTAAAGCACCCTTCTGGCAAGACAGTGATGGAGTGAATGATGATGAAAGTTTTTCTTTTTCGGGCCACCCTGCCTTGGTGGGAATCGGCCGATGTGTTAATAAAAATAAAAAAAATAATGACGTTAATGCGTAACCCAAACGAAGGAAACGAAACCAACGTAGAAAAAAGCTAACGGAGGAGACCAAAATCATCAATAAACAATGAAGAACATAAGAAAAACTACGCTCCTTACGTTGATCTGAGAATAGATGGCAGTGAAGTAACCTACGTCACTAGACGAGGCTCCAAGGACATGAATGAAGGGACACTTAAGACTGAAGAGTTGGGTAGGCAACACGTGCCTTCATCAGGGCCAGGGATGACCCCTGATGGTTGATGACCCCCTGATAGTTGATGACCCCCCTGATGGTTGATGACCCCCCTGATGGTTGATGACCCCCCTGATGGTTGATGACCCCCCTGATGGTTGATGACCCCCCTGATGGTTGATGACCCCCCTGATGGTTGATGACCCCCCTGATGGTTGATGACCCCCTGATGGTTGATGACCCCTGATGGTTGATGACCCCCTGATGGTTGATGACCCCCTGATGGTTGATGACCCCTGATGGTTGATGACCCCCTGATGGTTGATGACCCCCTGATGGTTGATGACCCCCTGATGGTTGATGACCCCCTGATGGTTGATGACCCCCTGATGGTTGATGACCCCCTGATGGTTGATGACCCCCTGATGGTTGATGACCCCCTGATGGTTGATGACCCCCTGATGGTTGATGACCCCTGATGGTTGATGACCCCCTGATGGTTGATGACCCCCTGATGGTTGATGACCCCCTGATGGTTGATGACCCCCTGATGGTTGATGACCCCTGATGGTTGATGACCCCCTGATGGTTGATGACCCCTGATGGTTGATGACCCCCTGATGGTTGATGACCCCCTGATGGTTGATGACCCCCTGATGGTTGATGACCCCCTGATGGTTGATGACCCCCTGATGGTTGATGACCCCTTGATGGTGATGGACCCCTGATGGTTGATGACCCCTGATGGTTGATGACCCCCTGATGGTTGATGACCCCCTGATGGTTGATGACCCCTGATGGTTGATGACCCCCTGATGGTTGATGACCCCTGATGGTTGATGACCCCCTGATGGTTGATGACCCCCTGATGGTTGATGACCCCTGATGGTTGATGACCCCCTGATGGTTGATGACCCCCTGATGGTTGATGACCCCCTGATGGTTGATGACCCCCTGATGGTTGATGACCCCCTGATGGTTGATGACCCCTGATGGTTGATGACCCCTGATGGTTGATGACCCCATGATGGTTGAATGACCCCTGATGGTTGATGACCCCCTGATGGTTGATGACCCCCTGATGGTTGATGACCCCCTGATGGTTGATGACCCCCTGATGGTTGATGACCCCCTGATGGTTATGACCCCCTGATGTAGACCCCCTGATAAGACCCCCTGATGTTGATGACCCCCTGATGGTTGATGACCCCTGATGGCGAGCCCCGATGTGAGACCCCTGATGGTTGTGACGCCCCTGATTGTTGATGACCCCCTGATTGCTGAGACCCCCTGATGGTTGATGACCCCTGATGGTTGACGACCCCTGATTGGCCTCCTATTGATCTCGATGGTTATGACTCTCCATGGTTGATGACCCCTGATGTTGATGCCTCCTGATGGTGATACCCTATGGTTGATGAACCATGGTTATACCTGATGGTTGATGCCTCATGGTTGTACTCCCCTGATGGTTGATTCCCTGATGTTTGCCCCTCTGATGGTTGATTGCCCCCTGATGGTTGATGACCCCCTGATGGTTGATGACCCCCTGATGGTTGATGACCCCTGATGGTTGATGACCCCCTGATGGTTGATGACCCCCTGATGGTTGATGACCCCTGATGGTTGATGCCCCCCTGATGGTTGATGACCCCCTGATGGTTGATGACCCCCTGATGGTTGATGACCCCTGATGGTTGATGACCCCTGATGGTTGATGACCCCTGATGGTTGATGACCCCCTGATGGTTGATGACCCCCTGATGGTTGATGACCCCTGATGGTTGATGACCCCCTGATGGTTGATGACCCCCTGATGGTTGATGACCCCCTGATGGTTGATGACCCCCTGATGGTTGATGACCCCTGATGGTTGATGACCCCCTGATGGTTGACCCCCTGATTGATGACCCCTGATTGATGACCCCCTGATAACGACCCCTGATAACGACCCCCTGATAACGACCCCTGATAACGACCCCTGATAACGACCCCTGATTGTTGACGACCCCCTGTTGACGACCCCTGATTGCTGACGACCCCGTGATTGCTGACGACCCAGTGATTGCTGACGACCCCCTGATTGCTGACGACCCCCTGATTGCTGACGACCCCCTGATGGTTGACGATCCCCTGATGGTCGACGACCCCCTGATTCCTCCTATTGTCTCATTTCTGCTCTCCATTTATCCTCTATTATGTTCCTCCTTTATCACCCTTTCTCGCACATCAAACATTTATCTTTCTCTGCCTCTCTTACGTCCCCTTTCTTATTCTGACTTCTCTCCCCGTTCTTCGTTGTATTCTCCATCTCTCGTTTTTAACTCCATTCTCTCGCTCTCTCCCTCTGTGTCTCTCTAATTTTTATCTTCCTCTTGCTTTCAAGTAATATTCCCTTCTCACACAGGCGAGAGAGAGAGAGAGAGAGAGAGAGAGAGAGAGAGAGAGTGTAGGGTAGCACAAAAGGGTCCTGATGAAAAAGTTACTCCTTGGAACAGGTAATTACACTGTTCTTAACACTCAGCTGTTTCTCTCTTAAGCTCCATATTTACTGGTCACTTAACAAGAACTCGTTTAAAATTAAGTGCTTTCTAAAATTTTCTCTTATACATTTAATGATATATTTTTTTTCATTTGTTATAAAAAATAATGATTTTGTACCAAGAGAACCTTAGGAAACTTACCTAACCTTATAACAAGCGCAATTTAATTTAGCCTAATCCATTTAAATATATTTTATATAAATTTACAGTAATTTAATAATAAACAAAATATATCTTTTTTTCGTTACTCAGAATGATTTTTGCGAAATTATTGCATACACAAATTTTCGCTTGCCTTATTCGGAAAGAACAGCGTTGGTTATTTAAGCCAAAATAGCAAGGTTTTCTTATTCGTCTATATATATATATATATATATATATATATATATATATATATATATATATATATATATATGAGGGGAAAAGGTGAATGGTGAACTGAGGAGTCTGTGGAAACAATGAACTTTACCCATGGAAGCTTGGGTAAAGTTGCAGCAATACTCTTATATGGGCGTGAAGCATGGGTGGTGAATGTTACAACAGAGAGAAGGCTGGAGGCACTGGAGTTGTCGTGTGTGAGGGCAATGTGTGGTGTGAAGATTTCGTAGCTTGGAGATTAGGAAAAGGTACGTGATTACTAAAACTATTAGCCAGGGGGCTGCAGAGGGGTTGTTGAGGTGGTTCACACATTCAAGAGAGGGTCTAACAAAATAGAATGACGTGGAGGGCGTATAAACCTGTAGTGGAAGGTAGGCGGGGTAGGGGTCGTCCTAGGAAAGGTTGGAGGGAGGGGGTAAAGCAGGTTTTATGGGATTAGACATCCAGCAAGCGTGCGTGTACTCGCCTAATTGTGGTCGCAGGGGGTCGATTCATAGCTCTTGGTCCCGCCTCTTCAAAGGTCGATACTAGGTCCACTCCCTGCTCCATGAGCTTTATCATACCTCTTTTTCAAGCTGTGTATGGATCCTGCCTCCACTACATCACTTTCCAGATTGTTCCACTTCCTGACAACTCTATTGCTGAAGAAATACTTCCTAACATCCCTGTGACTCATCTAAGTTTTCAACTTCCACTCGTGACCCCTTGTTGCTGTGTCACGTCTCTGGAACATTGTCTGTATCCACCCTCTCAATTCCTCTCGGTATTTTACATGTTATGTCCCTCCTATCCCTCCTGTCTTCCAGTGTTGTCAGGTTGAGTTCCCTTAACTTTTCGTACTGCAAACCCCTCAATTCCGGGACTAGTCTTGTTGCAAACTTTTCCACTTTCTCTATTTCTTGACTTGTTTGACCAGGTGTGGGTTCCATACTGGTGCTGCATACTCCAATATGGGCCTGACGCATACGGTCGTGAATGACTCCTTAGATGTCAAAGCGCTTTTCTCGGGTTTGCGAGGCACCCGTATGCTGCAGCAGTAATTTGGTTGATGTGCGCCTCAGAAGATGTGCTCGATATGATAATTACCCAAAGATCCTTTTCCTTTAGTGAGTTTGTAGCCTTTGACCTCTTAGGATGTACTCCGTTTGCGGTACTTTGTCCTCCAATCTTCATAACTTTGCACTTGCTGGAGCCATTTGTCACACCAGGCTTGCAGCCTGTCAAGATCCCCTTGTAGGCGTACCCTATCCTCTTCCACTTGTATTATCCTCTATCACTTCTGTCATATCATTCACACGAATACCAGAAACAGCACCGGATCTAGGATTGACCCCTGTGGAACCCCATTCGACACATGCACCCACTCTGACACCTCAGGTCGGACCAAAACACGTTGTTTACTTTCTGTCAGGTATTCCTTGATCTATTGCAGTACTTTCCCTCCTATTCCTACCTGCTCTTCTAGTTTTTCAAGTAGTCTCTTGAGTGGAACTGTGTCGAAAGACTTGAAGATGCAGTCTACCCATCCCTGACTCAATATCAACTGCACAGTGTTCAATGTGAAGTCAACACAAGGGAAAACCTAATCAACAAATCGACAAGGAAACTTGACAGGTTGTAGTGTCGGTTTCTTTTTTCTTCCCTAAGTGCCAGGTGAGGGGTTAGTCAGTGCCAGGTGAGGGTTAGTCAGTGCCAAGAAAAATAGTAGGTCCGATGTCAGCAACTATAGGCCTGTTAGAATACTCGGTGTAATATCCAAAATTCTAGAGAGGGCGGTGTACTGTCAAGTAGTTAAGTATCTTAATGACAACAACATTCTTCATAGTTACCAATCAGGCTTTAGGAGCTCTTACTCAACCGACACCTCCCTAATTAATCTGATGGATTACATGAGAACTGAAATGTCGATAGGGAACCTCATAGGAATGGTAACTTTAGACTTGCAAAAGGCCTTCGATACTGTGAACAACAATGTATTATGTAAGAAACTTCAAGCTTTCGGCATAGGTTCCACAGACTGGTTTAAGTCCTATCTTAGCAACAGGAAACAAATTGTCAAAATCAACAAAACAGAATCAGAACCACTGCCGATAGCATGTGGAGTTCCCCAAGGTAGTATTCTGGGTCTCTTATTATTCCTGTGTTATGTAAATGACATGTCCATCAGTGTCAAGTGAAAACTCCTACTGTATGCGGATGACAGTGCTCTGTTAGTGTCAGGTAAAGACCCACAAGATATAGCTAATGTATTAACACTGGAACTGGAGTCCTGCAGCAAATGGTTAGTAGACAACAAGTTATCGTTACACCTCGGGAAAACAGAAGCCATACTCTTTGGCACGAAATATAAACTGAGAAGGGTAAATAATTTTAATGTCCGGTGTAATGGGGAATCCATCACCTCAGTTTCCTCAGTAAAATATCTGGGAATCCCCTTTGACCCATGCATGTCAGGAGAATTGATAAGTAACAGTGTAGTAAAGAAAGCGAATGCCAGACTAAAGTTCCTCTACAGACAAGCACAGTGTCTACCTACTGAGGCTCGCAGGACCCTATGTCTTGCCCTTATACAATGTCATATTGACTACGCTTGCTCTTCATGGTACTCTGCCTTGACAAAAAAACTGAAAGATAAACTGCAAATCACACAGAACAAAATGATAAGATTCATCCTGGACCTGGGACCAAGAGAACATGTAGGCCAGGATGATTTACAACAATTAGATATGCTGAATATTGAAGACAGTAAAACAACTTAAGTTGAATCAAGTTTATAAAATTGCTCACAAACAGTGTCCAGAATATCTTGCTGCCAATTTTGTCAAGGCTGGGAACCAAAGCAATCATAGTATTAGGAGGAGAGAGCACAACTTTGTAGTTCCCACAGTCAGTGGCCAGGCTTCAAACACCTTTTATTGTACAGCCAGTCATAGCATGAGCCAGTTCAAGAAGAGAACCAAAAGGTACCTAATGAATGTAGCGACAGAAAGGGAGGATAATGATTTTTATTATTTTTTAGATAACATACATGTACATGTAAATAACTCTTTTTACCTTATTCCTTTTAATTTTAGTATAATAACTAGTATCTACTAGTGTCTAATATTAAGGTATTAAATGGACCCCAATGGAAATAAGTCACTCTGACTTTTTGGGTTATCCTAGGTTTTCTACACATATGCTGCTATGTATGATAATCTATGTAACTGTATTTGTGTATACCTGAATAAACTTACTTATTCTTTCCTGTCTTATTTCTGTTACCTTGTCATAGAACTCCAATAGTTTCGTGATGCAGGATTTCCTTCCCTGAAGCAGTGCTGGTTGTAAATGTATTAGTCCATTCCATTCTAGTGGTGTGGTGTATTGTGGTGTGGTGTATTGTAGTGCCGTGTACCTCACTCTTCCCGTCACTACACTACAAGACATCTGACATGTGTGCAACAAACATGTGTTCATTTGCCGAGGCGCCTTTCTAGACTTCTCGTCTGGATGACACACAATGTTCCGGCAGATATCTGTCTTCTCTCATATTCGATATTTTAACACTGTACGCATGGTGGCGAATTGTATAGTGATTGTTGACGTCTGGAAACGTTTCGCCACTACTCCACAGGGTGATGAACCCATTGGATGGGCCAGTGATACCAGGTGCTCAGTCAGTTGATGAATTAGACACTTATGCAACACTTGGGTATCTTATTGTTGAAACGTTTCGCCAACCAGTGGCTTCCTCGGTCCACTAAAAAGAAGAATGGTTGAAGATCACAAGAAATTTGAGGTAATCAGTTTTTTTTACGATTAATGGACTGATCACATCGACTTCAGGCTGAGGGACTGATTACCTCAAACTTTCTGATCTTCAACCATCCTTCTGTGTATTGGACTGAGAAAGCCACTGGTTGGCGAAATGTTCCCACAATAAAGAAACCCAAGCGCTGCACAAGTGTGTAATTCATCAACCTTTCGGTTCTCTGAAGCAGTTATGTACAGCACCGGCAGTTGTTATTCTCACCAGCTGGTCAAATGGGAACTGTCTTGTTTATCTCACTAAATGCACGACCAACCTTCTTTCCTCGAATTTCTCTTTTTTGAATATTGTATTTTGAGCAGATCTTTGACAGTCATGTGTTTAAACACCACCCTGAATGTTGAGTCTGTGATATGATGACCCACAGCTGGAGCTTTTGGCTATCTGACCGAGAACTTCCGCTGGCTTACTGGTCCACCTTCTTTAAAAACTATGGTTATGATTATAACCATTATGGACTACCACCCTAATAATAGTGCACAAATGATGTTTGGATCACGTCTGTAGACTCATTCACAGTGAAGGAAAGAACTTACTCTTTCATATCCTCCTTCAGTTCCTTCAGTTGACGCACATCTTTATTACAGCACATCGCAGCACCAGTGCGTCGCGATACGTAAGCTTGCTAAATAGTAGACTTTACGAATTAATTACCGAGGTTCTGAAACAGCGCCTCCGCTGCCTCTCCATCCTGAAACACTGCCTCGCCTGTCACAAGTTCACCACACACACGAAATTATACAGTCATTGCTGCCTTCAGTTTTGAACTGGCTCCCGTTTCCCTGTTAGAGGTACTACCGAGCGCTAACTTGTAACTTCCTACCGTTAACTATCCTCTTACGTAGTTCACTAACAGCTAGGAAATCTCGTGAATAGCTTCTAAAAGGCCTCTTCATTTTGTTTTGTTTTCGATTTCCCCATTTTTTTCAGTTAATATGTAGTTTAGAAAACAAGTTTGATATAAAATTAGAAATGTTTTTGGACATGATATAACGTTTATTATGATGTTCACACGCGTGTTCTTCCTGAAGTCTGAGTTACTTCAGGCAACTTAACAAACCACTCCCAGGTTGTACATATTCATGGTTGATCACACACACACACACACATACATACATACATACATACATACATACATACATACATACATACATAACCAGGAGCTATGAATCGACCCCTGCAACCACAACTAGGTGAGTACATGCACGCATATACAACAGGCCTAGTGTCTAATTGACATGTGCCTAGGACAAAATGGACACACACACACACACACACACACACACACACACACACACACGCGAGGTTTAATTCCTTAAACCTCGTGTGTGTGTGTGATCAACCATGAATATGTACAACCTGGGAGTGGTTTGTTAAGTTGCCTGAAGTAACTCAGACTTCAGGAAGAACACGCGTGTGAACATCATAATAAACGTTATATCATGTCCAAAAACATTTCTAATTTTATATCAAACTTGTTTTCTAAACTACATATTAACTGAAAAAAATGGGGAAATCGAAAACAAAACAAAATGAAGAGGCCTTTTAGAAGCTATTCACGAGATTTCCTAGCTGTTAGTGAACTACGTAAGAGGATAGTTAACGGAAAGAAGGCAGCTGGGTAGACAGGACGGGGTGCGTCACCAACAAGGGATGTATCAAGTGCTGGAGGGCATACACACAAGTGAGGAGGAGGTGAAGCAGTTACTCAGTGACCTTGATACCTCAAAGGCGATGGGTCCGGACAATATCTCCCTGTGGGTCCTAAGGGAAGGAGCTGAGGTACTGAGTGTGCCACTTACCATAATATTTAACACATCCCTTGAAACTGGGCAGCTACCTGAGGTATGGAAAAAGGCCAACGAAGTCCCCATCTTTAAAAAAGGAGACAAAAGAGGCACTAAACTATAGACCGGTGTCACTTACGTGTATAGTGTGCAAAGTCTTGGAGAAAATCATCAGGAAAAGAATGGTGGAGCATCTGGAACTGAACAGGATAATCAACGCCAGACAGCACGGATTCCGGGAAGGCAAATTCTGTGTAACAAACCTCCTGGAGTTCTATGATAAAGTAACAGAGGTAAGGCAAAAAGAGAGAAGGGTGGGTTGATTGCATTTTCCTGGACTGCAGGAAGGCCTTCGACACAGTTCCTCATATGAGATTAGTAAAGAAGTTGGAAGAACAGGCATGTATAACGGGAAGGGCACTGGAATGGAGGCAACAACGGGTCATGGTGCGTGATGAGGTATCACAGTGGGCGCCTGTGACGAGCGGTGTACCGCAGGGGTCAGTCCTAGGACCAGTGCTATTCTTGGTATATGTAAATGACATGACGGACGGGATAGACTCAGAAGTGTCTCTGTTCGCAGATGATGTGAAACTAATGAGGAGAATCACATCGGAAGAGGACCAAGCAGGACTTCAAACAGACCTGGACAAGCTTGACATCTGGTCTAGCAACTGGCTTCTCGAATTTAATCTCACCAAATGCAAAGTCATGAAGATCGGAGAAGGGCAAAGAAGACCGCTGACAGAGTACAGGCTAGGTGGACAAAGGCTACAAACCTCGTCCAAGGAGAAAGACCTTGGGGTGAGTATAACGCCAAGCACGTCTCCGGAGGCACACATCAACCAGATAACTGCGGCAGCATATGGGCGACTGGCAAACCTAAGATTAGCGTTCCGTTACCTTAACAAGGAATCGTTCAAGACACTGTACACCGTGTACGTCAGGCCCATACTAGAATATGCAGCACCAGTCTGGAACCCACACCTGGTCAAGCACGTAAAGAAACTAGAGAAAGTGCAAAGGTTTGCGACAAGGCTAGTTCCACAACTCAGGGGACTGTCCTATGAAGAAAGGTTGAGGGAAATAGGACTAACAACACTGAAGGACAGAAGGGTTAGAGGAGACATGATAACGACGTACAAAATACTGCGGGGAATCGACAAGGTGGATAGTGACAGGATGTTCAAGAGAGGGAACACAGAAACAAGGGGGTACAACTGGAAGCTGAAGACTCAGATGAGTCAAAGGGATGTTAGGAAACATTTCTTCAGCCACAGAGTAGTCAGGAAGTGGAATAGTCTAGCGAACGATATAGTGGAGGCGGGAACCATACATAGTTTTAAGACAAGGTATGATAAAGCTCATGGAGCAGGGAGAGCAGTGACCCAGTAGCGGACAGCGAAGAGGCGGGGCCAGGAGCTATGACTCGACCCCTGCAACCACAACTAGGTGAGAACAACTAGGCGAGTACACACACACTCACATACACAGTGTATTTTAATGTCAGTGTTGCTAGTCTGGTTCACTGGTCAGTCTATCAACAAGAAATTGCTCTGTTTACTAGTAATTGTTCTATCCTCTAGAAATTGTCAGATATATACTAGAAATTGTCCATATACTAGAAATATATCTATCTACTAGCTATTGTCTATCAACTAGAAATATATCTACTAGAAATTGTCTATTAGAAATTGTCTGCTATCTACTAGAAATTGTCTGCTATCTACTAGAAATTGTCTGCTATCTACTAGAAATTGACTGCGATCTATGTTTTTGTTACCTCTTCTCTATTGTATATCCTTCATGCTGATGAAGGGCTTTAGATTTGGGGAAGTAGAGCTAACTTTCACGTCCCCTTAGTCTATGGAAGCCGCATCAGGTGTGTGTTTGCTATCAGCAACAGTCTGATTGACAGGCTGGTGACCAGGGTAGTCAGGCCTCAGACTGTACTTACCTATTTGTGGTTGCAGGGGTCGAATTACAGTGATGAGCAGCCTGAGGCTTCACCTCCCCCCCTCTTTGCTGCACCCTAACCCCACCCCTTTTTTGCCCTACCCCTCGTTCCACCCCTCACCCTACCCACCTCTTTCTCCTCTACAAACCCCCTTCCCTCACATCAGCCTCGTTCCATCCCTCTCCTAGCTTCTCTGTTCCTTAACTTCATCCTCACTCCATCTACTCCCCCCTTCATAACAAGGTTCTCCTTCCCACTAAAACTTGTCTCCGTCTTCTCCCTCATTCCAATCCCACCACGTCTCACCCTAACTGCCCCCTCCCTCTTTCACATCCCCAACCTCTGTCTCCCATACATGTCCCTCCCTTCACTCCCTCCCTTCCCTGCCCACGGCTACTTTGCATACTCAACATTTCTTGCAGGAAGCCACAATGTTGCAATTTGTCTCAGGAGCGACCACCACCTGCCGTTATCTTCCTCTAAATTGTTGCCGTCGTCCTCCCAATAGTCGTCGTAATCGTCATTTTAATCATTTTTATCGTTGTAACCGTCATTGTTATTATCGCTGTAACCATTATCGTTGTTATCGATGTAATCGTCATTATCGTTATCAATGTTATCGATGTAATCGTCATTATCGTTGTAATCGTCATTGTCATTATCGTTGTAATCGTCATTATCATTATCGTTGTAATCATTATCATTATCGTTGTAATCGTCATTATCGTTGTAATCGTCATTATCAGTGTTATCGTTATAATCGTCATTATTTGTAATAGTCATTATCGTTGTAATCATTGTAGTCATTATTATCGTTATAATCATCATTGTCTACCTGGAGGGCATTCCGGGGATCAACGTCCCCGCGGCCCTGTCTATGACCAGGCCTCCCGGTAGATCAGGGCCTGATCAACGAGGCTGTTACTGCTGGCTGCACGTAGTCCAACGTACGAACCACAGCCCGGCTGATCAGTCACTGACTTTAGGTATCTGTCCAGCTCCCTCTTGAAGACAACCAGTGGTCTGTTGGTAATGCCCCTTATGGTTGGTGGGAGGCTGTTGAACAGTCTTGGGCCCCGGACACTTATTGTGTTTTCTCTTAGTGTACCAGTGGCGCCCCTACTTTTCACTGGGGGTACGTTGCACCGTCTGCCAAGTCTTTTGCTTTCGTATGGAGTGATTTCTGTGTGCATATTAGGGACCAGTCCCTCCAGAATCTTCCAGGTGTAGATTTATGATATCTCTCTCTCGCCTGAGCTCCAGTGAATATAAGTCAAGTGCTTCCAGGCGTTCCCAGTAGTTAAGGTGTTTGATGGAACTTATACGTACAGTAAAGGTTCTCTGTTCATTCTCTAGATCTGCAATTTCACCTGCCTTGAATGGGGATGTTAATGTACAGCAGTATTCTAGCCTAGAGAGAACAAGTGATTTAAAAAGGATCATCAGTGGCTTAGCATCTCTTGTCTTGAATGTTCTCATTATCCATCCTATCAGTTTCCTCGCAGTTGTAATAGTGGCATTGTTGTGGTCCTTGAAGGTGAGGTCTTCGGACATTACCACACCCAGGTCCTTCACATTACTTTTCCGCTTTATTGTGTGATTAGAGTTTGTAATATACTCAGTCCTAACTATTATTTCCTCCAGTTTTCCATAACGGAGTAGTTGGAATTTGTCTTCATTGAACATCATATTGTTCTCTGTTGCCCATTGGAAAACTTGGTTTATATCTTCTTGGAGATTTGCCGTGTCCTCAATGGATGACACTCTCATGCAGATCCTAGTATCATCTGCAAAGGATGATACAGTGCTATGGTTTACATCTCTGTCTATGTCTGATATGAGAATGAGGAACAGGATAGGTGCGAGTACTGTGCCTTGTGGGACAGAGCTCTTCACTATGGCAGCATCCGATTTAACTGTTTACCACTACTCTTTGCGTTCGATTGGTTAGGAAGTTGAAGATCAATCTGCCTACTTTGCCAGTTATCCCTTTAGCACGCATTTTGTGTGCTATTACACCATGATCGCACTTGTCAAAGGCTTTTGCAAAATCTGTGTATATTACATCTGCATTCTGTTTGTTTTCCAGAGCATCTAAGATCATATCATAGTGGTCTGGCAGTTGCGAGAGGCAGGAGCGACCTGCTCTGAAACCATGTTGCCCTGGGTTGTACAATTTTTGGGAGTCCAGGTGGTTTGCTATCCTGATAGTTCTTAGCTACTGCTTTGCTGCCACCTTTATATCCGTTGTTTTTAGTGACTGTGGAATCTCGCCTGTGTCTAGGCTCCTTCTCCATAGCATACTTAGGGCCTGTGAGAGGGGTTTCTTGCAGTTCATAATGAACACAGAGTTCCACGAGTCTGGGCCTGGGGCTGAGTGCATGCATGGGCATGTCGTCGATGGCTTTTTCAAAGTCTAGAAAAGTTAGGGTTATGTGAGAAATTTGGCATACATTGGCAGGGTTTTGGGGCTCATTCATGAAATTTTTTTTTGAATTTTCTATCTTTAGACGGATTAGTGGTTCGCTGAACACAGAGTCATATTGAGATTTCAGTATCTCACTCATTTCTTTGTTGTCATCTGTGTAAGATACGTCTTGTCTGAGCAGGGGCCCTATACTAGAAGTGGTTTTTGCCTTGTTTTTGGCATATGAAAAGAAATATTTCGAATTTCTTTCAATTTCACTAATCGCTTTTAGCTCCTCTTGACTCTCCTGGATCCTGTATGAGTCCTTTAACTTTAGCTCAATATTTTCCACTTCCCTGGTTAGCGCTTCCTTCCGTGACTCAGATAGTCCGGCATTCTTGAGGAGCTCAGTGATTCTTCGTCTTCTTCTGTATAGGGAGCGTCTCTCTCTCCTGTTTACTTCTTCTCTTCTTTTTTCGTAGAAGAATATGCCTTGAGCATACTTCAGCTACCAGGAGGTTGATCTTTTCAAGGCACTGGATAGGGTCCATGCAATTTAAGATATCTTCCCAACATGTTTCATTTAGGGCATAGTTAACCAGATCCCAGTTGATGTTCTTGTTGTTGAAGTTGAACTTGGTAAAGGTACCCTCATAGCTACATGCGTTTTGCTGATCAGGACTCATGTGTATGTACGTCTGGACTTCAATTAGATTGTGATCAGAATTTGTTGTTTTTGATATTGTTTCTTACCAGGTCCTCATTATTTGTGAAGATAAGGTCTAGTGTGTTCTCTAGTCTCGTTGGCTCCACTATCTGCTGACTTAGGGTGTGTTTGTTGCAGAAATTCAGCAGCTCATGTGAGTGTGACTTTTCATCAGAGCTGCCTCCAGGGATTATTTCTGCTACAACATTATTTGCTATATTCTTCCATTTTGTATGTCTAAGATTGAAGTCACCAAGCAGCAAGATGTTTGGGGATGGGGCTGGAAGGTTTTCCAGACAGGAGTCAATTTTTGATAGTTGTTCTTTGAACTGTTGGGAAGTTGCATCTGGTGGCTTATATACAAGTACAATGACTAGGTTTTAGTTCTCGATTTTTATTGTCAGAACTTCAACTACATCATTTGTGGTGTTCAGTATCTCTGTGCAAATGAGCGACTCTTTGACATACAGGCCAACCCTCCCCCCCTTGTTGTCTGTTCTTTCTGTCACATCTGAAAAGGTTGTACCCAGGTATCCATATTTCATTGTCAAAGTAATCTTTTGCGTGGGTCTCTGTGAAGGCTGCAAACACTGCATTTGACTCCCTAGAAGTCCACTAATGAAAGGAATTTTGTTGTTGGTAGATGGCTTAAGGCCCTGTATATTAGCAAATATAAATGAGGTTGTGTTGCATGTTTGTTGGGGGGGATTTCATTGTTGGCATCAGTAGTTGTGAGTCCGAAGGGGCCACTGGCTGTGCCTCCAGTCTAACAAGGCTCCAAGGTGGTGGACTATTTTGGTTACCTCTTTCCATTTTCTTTCTTACCACTAAAAAATCACTTGGGGTCGGGTTGTTATATCTACCATAATTACTATGGTTTGTTGTATGGGGTATGTGCCTCCTGGTCCCTTTTAGGTGGTATGCAGAGCAATTTGTATTGTAACATTGTTTTTCAATGATTGAAGAATGACACATCTCAGGGTGGAAGAATTTGCAAGAGGTAGAACGACACACTCCTTTAGACAGGAGGTCGCGGCATTTTTTGGGATGCTCAAAGTTGCATGTCTCATTCGTTTTCCCTGATATTCCATGCTTACAGATGCCCCAAAAATAGTATTTGCACCATTTTGTTTTTGGCTGGATACAATTCGTGCTGGATGTATTCCTAGTCTGTGCAGCTCCTAGATCTGCACTACAGTCCACCATAGCCAAACCCGAGACACCACCATCTGATGACATGGGGCCAACATTTTCCCTGGAAGAGGACTCCCCTACTATATCTGTACTAGAGGCTATGGCTGTGATGGCTGTAGAAGAGTCTATCCTCTACTACATCTGTGCTAGAGGCTATGGCTGTGGAGGAGTCTTTAACCAAATCCGGATTTTCACTATGACTGGGGGGCTGGGTCTGGGTCAGTCCTAGGGCTGGGGGCTGAGCTAGCTGATTTTTTTGTTTACTATGTTTTTTCCAGTGGATGTTTATTTTTGGGTCATTCTGTGTGTTACTCTACTCTCCTATCTTCTAATGCTCTATATATACCGGGTAGACTATTCAATAGTTCCTCTTTTTTTCATGCTTATTGTTTATTAACCTCCTGAGTGCTTTCCTGATATCTGTCCATAGTTCCACATCCTTGTTGCAGATCCAGAAACACCTGTCTAGATGGATGTCATTTTTGGTTGCTGTGTTTATTCTTGAACATGTGACATGATGTTTTGAAAAGCAAAGGTTGCATGTGATTCTGGATTTTTTCCCAAGAGTCTTTTCACATGTCCCACAGGTATACTGTACTGCCATCCTGCCTGTATCCTATTTGCAACTGGGTACCATTAGAACCTGATTTTCACTTTACCTTTCTGCTCTGCACTCAGGGGTGGGTGGTATGAGGTCAATGCTTGGGTATGTGGGATGTACTGATTATTGAGACTTACTACACATTATATTATTTGTTATAATATGCATTTAATTCGGTTTGTTCACTGTATAACTCTCTCCATATTTATTCCTCTCTGATCACTCATATATATATATATATATATTTTAATTTACTGGTCTTACTGAGATCCTCACACTGGTCTAGACAGAATATTGTGGTATGGTTTATATGGTGTTTTATGGTTGTGTATGGTATGCCTCCGTATCATTATTATCGTTGTAATCATCATATACCATTGTAATCATCATCTACCATTGTAATCGTCATTGTAGCCGTCATAACCTTGATTATCTTCGTAGTTGTCATGGTTATAATTATGGTCACTGGTCGTTGTGGTCATAGTGGTACTGTGGTGGTTAATTATATATTTATATAATTTATATATGTATTTCTACATGTACAAGGTATACAGGCCTAGCTGACATCAATGACATACTACTATATAGAAAGCCGCGTGTTATGCTGAGCATTTCGGGCAAATTAGGTCAGTTTTGTCCCAGGATGCGACCCACACCAGTCGACTAACACCCAGGTACCCATTTTATACTGATGGGTGAACAGAGACAACAGGTGTCTTTAGGAAACACGTCCTAATGTTTTCCAGCTAGCGATCGAGCTACGGGACACCATGGTCGTAGTGGTCATTGTGGATGTAGTGGCCATTGTGGTCGTAGTATTCACTATTTTCATGATGGTCGTAGTGGTCATTGTTGTGGTGAAAACTGTGGTCGTGATCACTGTGGTGGTCGTGATCACTGTGGTGGTCGTGGTGATCACTGTGGTGGTCGTGATCACTGTGGTGGTCGTGGTGATTACTGTGGTGGTCGTAGTGATCACTGTGGTGGTCGTGGTGATCACTGTGGTGGTCGTGGTGATCACTGTGGTGGTCGTAGTGATCACTGTGGTGGTCGTGGTCATTGGTGGTCGTGGTCACGCGTGGTCGTAGTCAGTGGTGGTGGTGGTCGTGGCCACTCTAGTGGTAGTGGTCACTGTGGTCGTAGTGGTCACTGGTCGTGGTACTGGTCGTCTTCCTTGTTAACTTTATTCTCTTGGTCGTTCCTATCTACCCTGGCTCTCCTTCCTTCCTATCTTTCAAGGTTTTCATATTTCTTCGATCTGCTTCACTTACTCTTCCCCTCCTATTCACTCTTCTATCCTTATCTCTCCCTCCCTCTCCTTCTCTTATCTTTTACTCTCTCTTCCTATTCTCCCTCTTTTATTTCCCTACCTCCTCTTCTCGTGTGCTCCCTCCTTACTCCCCTCCCCTTCTTTCCTCCTACCTTTCATTTCTAATCTCCTCCCTTCTCTCCTCCCTCCTTTCTTCTCTACTCTCATAATCTCTCTTTCCTTTCTCCTCTCCTCCTTTCATCTCTTCTCTCTTCCATTCTCTTCTCCCTCCTGTATCACTCTCCATAATTCACTACGCTGGTTCACCAGTTTTATCTCCTAGCTCGTCCACCTATTCTGTAGCTCCCCCTCCCTCTTCCCCTTCCTCTCGTCCCCTCCCACTAACCCCTGCTGCAGTGTGGGTACACCAGGAAGGCTGCCATGGGACACCCACTGTAGGAATTTCAGACTTCAGCAGTGGTGAGGAATTAACCAGTGTGGTAGTACCTGAGTAGTTGGTGGAGACCTCGAGAATTCTAGTGTACCTTTGTAGAACTCATAGCTCTGTAGCACTCATAGCTCTGTAGCACTCATAGCTCTGTAGCACTCATAGCTCTGTAGCACTCATAGTTCTAGAACACTCAAAATATAGCTCCGTAACAGTCACAATATAGCTCCAGCACAGTCAAAATATAGCTCCGTAACAGTCACAATATAGCTCCGTAACAGTCAAAATATAGCTCCGTAACAGTCACAATATAGCTCCAGAACAGTCACAATATAGCTCCAGAACAGTCACAATATAGCTCCAGAACAGTCACAATATAGCTCCAGAACAGTCACAATATAGCTCCAGAACAGTCACAATATAGCTCCAGAACAGTCACAATATAGCTCCAGAACAGTCACAATATAGCTCCAGAACAGTCACAATATAGCTCCAGAACAGTCACAATATAGCTCCAGAACAGTCACAATATAGCTCCAGAACAGTCACAATATAGCTCCAGAACAGTCACAATATAGCTCCAGAACAGTCACAATATAGCTCCAGAACAGTCACAATATAGCTCCAGAACAGTCACAATATAGCTCCAGAACAGTCACAATATAGCTCCAGAACAGTCACAATATAGCTCCAGAACAGTCACAATATAGCTCCAGAACAGTCACTGGAGAAAATTCTCCAAAGGAGGGTATGCGCCCAACTACCCTTGTAGGGCCCTCACCCTTTCCACCCAGAAAGGGCCAGAGGAGGCGCGTCTGGCTGCATAAACAATTTAATTCAAGCCAGATGTACTGTCAACAGTGTTTTCAAGAATTGTGCTGACCACAGCACCGAGGCACCTCATGGAAGGGCCAATGGCGTACGGACAAGCAAAAGGCAGCACGAGCGGTCAGATTGAATTTGGCCACTGCAAGAACGGGTCATACGACTCTAGGGGTCATCGGCGCAGGCGACGAAATCAACATAGACATTACTCGACGGTCCGTTAATCTCCACTAACGTCGGGAAATAAGATAAGAACTCTGTTCCAGTGCGTTTAGTGAATAATATCAACATTGCAGATATTCAGAAGTGTGCGCAGCTTCAGACTGCAAAGGAGAAACGTAGAGACAATCGCAAGTGAACTCAATCGAAACAAGACGGTGATTCTTCAGCGGCATTCTACAATCAAGACAGCATTTCCGCGCGTATATGGTGGAGCCAACACCATCGCTCAAAGCACATATCCGAGCAAGGTAAGAATTTGATGTTCTGGTCAAAACAGGGGACTGCGCAGTTCTTGTATTCAAGAACATTAAATTTTTACCTAGGGACGGCGGTTATGCGTGGACTTTTTAGTCCAAACACGTGAGTGTAAATTCAGTCTGAAGTCAAAGACTGAAATATGGACATATGCTCCTTTGGGGCAATATATTATAATAAACCACGTGTATGTTTACCTTACAGCCCTGTGGAGATTGAGGCCATATATGGATCCCCTGAGAAGGTGTTGGTGGCGGCTGCGACATCTTGGATTCATCAATAAGCTAAGTAGTATTAGCGAACCATACATTCCATGTTATCGTAGGAGCCCATCCTCCACAGTCACAATATAGCTCCAGAACAGTCACAATATAGCTCCAGAACAGTCACAATATAGCTCCAGAACAGTCACAATATAGCACCAGAACAGTCACAATATGCAACCAGAACAGTCACATATAGCACCAGAACAGTACAGGATATAGCACCAGAACATGTCAGAATATAGCCACAGCATGTCAGCAATTTTACTACCAGAACAGTAGCAATATAGCCAGAACAGTCACAACATAGCACCAGAACAGTCACAATATAGCACCAGAACAGTCACAATTAGCACCAGAACAGTCACAATATAGCACCAGAACAGTTGCAATATAGCACCAGAACAGTCACAATATAGCACCAGAACAGTCACAATATAGCACCAGAACAGTCACAATATAGCACCAGAACAGTCACAATATAGCACCAGAACAGTCACAATATAGCACCAGAACAGTCACAATATAGCACCAGAACAGTCACAATATAGCTCCAGAACACAGCATAGGTTTATAACACAGCATCGGTTCGAAATACTCTTATCACAGGTTTAGAACACCCATAGCATAGATACCACATCATAGGTAGACACTCGTAGCATAAATATACCATAGGTATGCAATCTCATAGCATAGGTACCACATAATTGCTCTCGATAGCATAATTATCTTAGCATAACTACACTTTAAGAGCATAGTAATAATAAGTGCACTGTCATAGCATAGCTTTCATATTTTATGTTCACTCGTAAGTATCATAGCACAAATATACTCACAGCATAGGTATCATAGCACAAATATACTCACAGCATAGGTATCATAGCACAAATACTCATAGCATAGGTATCATAGCATAAATATAGGTATCATAGGACAATTACTCTCATAGCATAGGTCTCATGGCTTAAGTACTCTCATAGCATAGATACTATAATCACAAATTAGTCTGGGCCACAGGTTTGACAAAGGCTGACAAACGAACACATTACAAACACACCGCTGAAGTGAGCTGGCGAGCAGCGAATGTGTGTACACACACCACCTCTCCTCTTCCTTCCCCTCCCTGGGAACTTTGGACCTTAGTCACGCACACTCCCACAACCACTCACATAGCATGTTCCTGCCTACACGACTACACACACACACACAAAACACACACAAACACACATGGTCGCGCGCGCACACATTCATATGCACACACGAACACACACGCACGAGGTGACTCGACTACGACCCAACTGCTCTGTACTTGGCCGGAAAAGTCTAGGTGCGAATGGCGGAAATGTATGTTTAAAGACATACTGCTGACCATTTTTTGACAGGACAACATCAGCAAGCTTTCCAAAAGCTCCCTGTAATTGTCAGCTTCGATTTATCCAAGAAAACTGGTTACTGCTAACCGGAAAGTATTCTACGCATTTTTCTCCTCCCCAACTATAAAGAGTCCAACTCATCTCTAAGAAGCTCACTAATCTGTAGAACAACAAATTCAACCTTCTTGATTGTTGCTTCACTGAGCCTTGGGAATTTACCACCAAGGTGCTTTAAGGCTGCCGCCGTTTTATCCATAGCCTAACACTAATTTTAATGAG
The DNA here is from genome assembly GCA_009830355.1 of Cherax destructor. Taxonomy (NCBI): domain Eukaryota; kingdom Metazoa; phylum Arthropoda; class Malacostraca; order Decapoda; family Parastacidae; genus Cherax; species Cherax destructor. The sequence continues at coordinate 127,290 of WNWK01000987.1, forward strand.
GCTTCATTTGGTGTGTTAAGGTGATAACAAAACCTTGCTCTATTCTGTGAGTGTCGGGGTGGTTAATCCTTGATGTATTGAAAAGTCCTCGCCCGACTACCCTCTTCACACAGAAAACAGCAATACTTCGAGTAGCCTGGCTGCAGGCCAAGCATGGTAGCAGCAACACAGCCTACCTGCAGGCCAAGCATGGTAGCAACAACACAGCCTACCTGCAGGCCAAGCATGGTAGCAACAACACAGCCTACCTGCAGGCCAAGCATGGTAGCAACAACACAGCCTGGCTGCAGGCCAAGCATGGTAGCAACAACACAGCCTGGCTGCAGGCCAAGCATGGTAGCAACAACACAGCCTGGCTGCAGGCCAAGCATGGTAGCAACAACACAGCCTACCTGCAGGCCAAACATGGTAGCAACAACACAGCCTAGCTGCGCTCCAAGCATGGTAGCAACAACACAGCCTAGCTGCGCTCCAAGCATGGTAGCAACAACACAGCCTAGCTGCGCTCCAAGCATGGTAGCAACAACACATCTTAGCTGCGCTCCAAGCGAAATGTGTAAAGACAACAACACAGCTAGCTGCGCTCCAAGCATGGTAGCAACAACACAGCCTAGCTGCGCTCCAAGCATGGTAGCAACAACACACTAGCTGCGCTCCAAGCATGGTAGCAACAACACATCTTAGCTGCGCTCCAAGCATGGTAGCAACAACACATCTTAGCTGCGCCAAGCATGGTAGCAACAACACATCTTAGCTGCGCTGACCAACAGCTAGCCATACCAACACAGCCTAGCTGCGCTCCAAGCATGGTAGCAACAACACAGCCTAGCTGCGCTCCAAGCATGGTAGCAACAACACAGCCTAGCTGCGCTCCAAGCATGGTACCAACAACACAGCCTAGCTGCGCTCCAAGCATGGTAGCAACAACACAGCCTAGCTGCGCTCCAAGCATGGTAGCAACAACACAGCCTAGCTGCGCTCCAAGCATGGTAGCAACAACACAGCCTAGCTGCGCTCCAAGCATGGTAGCAACAACACAGCTTAGCTGCGCCAAGCATGGTAGCAAAACACAGCCTAGCTGCGCTCAAGCATGGTACCAACAACACAGCCTAGCTGCGCTCCAAGCATGGTAGCAACAACACAGCCTAGCTGCGCTCCAAGCATGGTAGCAACAACACAGCCTAGCTGCGCTCCAAGCATGGTAGCAACAACACAGCCTAGCTGCGCTCCAAGCATGGTACCAACAACACAGCCTAGCTGCGCTCCAAGCATGGTACCAACAACACAGCCTAGCTGCGCTCCAAGCATGGTAGCAACAACACAGCCTAGCTGCGCTCCAAGCATGGTACAACAACACAGCCTAGCTGCGCTCCAAGCATGGTAGCAACAACACAGCCTAGCTGCGCTCCAAGCATGGTAGCAACAACACAGCTAGCTGCGCTCCAAGCATGGTAGCAACAACACAGCCTAGCTGCGCTCCAAGCATGGTACAACAACACAGCCTAGCTGCGCTCCAAGCATGGTACAACAACACAGCCTAGCTGCGCTCCAAGCATGGTACAACAACACAGCCTAGCTGCGCTCCAAGCATGGTAGCAACAACACAGCCTAAGCTGCGCTCCAAGCATGGTACAACAACACAGCCTAGCTGCGCCCAAGCATGGTAGCAACAACACAGCCTAGCTGCGCTCCAAGCATGGTAGCAACAACACAGCCTAGCTGCGCTCAAGCATGGTAGCAACAACACAGCCTAGCTGCGCTCCAAGCATGGTAGCAACAACACAGCCTAGCTGCGCTCCAAGCATGGTCAACAACACAGCCTAGCTGCGCTCCAAGCATGGTACAACAACACAGCCAGCTGCGCTCCAAGCATGGTACCAACAACAGCCTAGCTGCGCTCCAAGCATGGTACAACAACACAGCCTAGCTGCGCTCCAAGCATGGTAGCAACAACACAGCCTAGCTGCGCTCCAAGCATGGTAGCAACAACACAGCCTAGCTGCGCTCCAAGCATGGTACAACAACACAGCCTAGCTGCGCTCCAAGCATGGTAGCAACAACACAGCCTAGCTGCGCTCCAAGCATGGTAGCAACAACACAGCCTAGCTGCGCTCCAAGCATGGTACCAACACAGCCTAGCTGCGCTCCAAGCATGGTAGCAACAACACAGCCTAGCTGCGCTCCAAGCATGGTAGCAACAACACAGCCTAGCTGCGCTCCAGCATGGTAGCAACAACACAGCCTAGCTGCGCTCCAAGCATGGTAGCAACAACACAGCCTAAAGTGTGCGTCAGCATGGTGCAACAAGCAGTTCGCTCCAAGATGTGAATAGACTAACTGCTTCATAGATGGTGCATACACGAAGCTAATGCGCCATCGTTGTGATACAACAATAATGAGCGACTAGTTGTCAGACTCAACAAATAGAGATAAAGAATGAAAGAACTTCGATGAAGCTGATGAGAATTGTGGGAAATTAAACGTATTTTTAAAACAGTCTCACTGTGGGTTTGAATCGAGATATTTTTCCTTGTACAGTTTCTTTACTCTCCTGCCTTCCCAGGACGAAGATAACAGAGACCGACCTGAGACCACATCTTTACAAAAAGAGCCCATTTGTAATCCTAAGCATCCTTTCTGTATTCAATGACCCAAAATTTGTAAAGATTGACTAGCTTTATATCAGAAGCATTTTGGCTGTAGACCATTGTAATCATTCTCTACGAGCACTAACAATTCACACTTTTGTATGTATAAAGTGTCAGCAGGTGAAGCACATGGCAATCATTGCTCTGGTGGAAGGGGTGGGGAAAACTGCCACTGTAGCCTACTCCCCACTTACTCGTGTATGAAAGAAAGCAGAAAATGTGAGGGACTTTAAAAAATTGGAAGAGGGGGGAGTAAAGTAATTGGATTGGCATGAAGAACCAACTGAAGGAGAAGTTTGAGGGGAAACTGTACCAATACACAACAATGCAAGGGAAGAAGTTGCAGAACAGGAAATTAGGGCTAATAAGGTGGAAGAACCCAGAACTTGGAAGAGGAAATGAAAACGCTCAAGGAGATAATGAATAATGAGAGAAGAAGGGTGAGAGGGACAACAATAATGAAGGAATTAGAAGGAACAGATTAATCAAATAAGGATAAAGAAAGAAAGACACTATCAGAAGATGGTGTGGCTAAAGAGTGATAAGTGATATGGTTAAGACAGAGAAATCTAGATGGAAAGGCAATAAGTGGAATAAATATAGAGATCAATGATCTCCGGAATCCAGGAAATAGGAGACAGGACGACAAGGAATGCAAGATCATATCGATCATCAGGTATACGGGAGAGGAAGAAATGGTTGCAGATAGCAGCCTTTCTGAGACCTGGGAGGCTCTCACGGCAAATAATGCCCGATCAAACTAAGCTTCCGGTCACATATAGCTCGGAAGAGGACAGGATGATAACAGAGAAGAACAGCTGAATCAGTACATACATCAAAACCCATTAAGCAGGGAGAACAGCAGCCTCAAGGCACTCACTTCCCCAGCCCTTTTCTTGGCAGGCCCAACTCAAGGTCTACCCCCACTTTTCCAGCACCAACACAATCACCCCACTTTCCTCCTCTCATCACTACATCTTTTCTCTTCCCTGCCTACAACCTTATCCTCCACCCCTTCCCATGTACTGATGCGCCAGGAGCTGTGAATCGATCTCTTCAACAACAAATAGGTGAATACACACACATACACTGGTCCTACCTACCCTCACTCCTGTTAGATGAGCAAAGTACAGAGTGGTATTCAAATACAGATTGATTGTCGAACGTCGTAGACATCACAAAAACAAAACAGACTGAAATATCAGATGCCATATGTCTAACAGGGAAGGTGGAGTGGCACTGCTACTCAAAAGTCAGCGGAGTTTTGAAGAGATGAGAGGGATAAACTAACACCAGACATACGGCCACACAGTAGGCTCAGATACGACTGGTGGACCCAGTCGTACCGTACATTAGACCAAAACAGAAATATGAAAACAGAAAAGAAATGGTTGACATCATAGCAAAAGCATCTGAGAGTGCACATGGAGTTAAAGCAGAACTACCTATTATGGGTGCTTTCAACCACAGATTGGGAGAACTGGGACCTGCATGGGAAAAAGAAAATGTGGAAGGCTAAGCTGATGGAAAGTGGTTAGGAAAAAACTTTTAGTGTCAGCATGTTAAGGACATAAGAGAAGTGGAGATCAGGCAGCCGGACTGAACTTAGTATTTACTATAAGTACATCTGACAGGTAAACCATACCACGGGTGGAGGGAACTAGAAGCCATACTTTAGAAGGTAAGAATTTCTTAATACAGTACAGGAGACAGAGGAATTCGTACCCAGAATTGTCAATAGCAAAGTTAAATAAAGCCCTTGGTTGAACCACAGATACAGAGGCAAATCAATAAAGCACAAGAGTGAAAAAACTAGAGAGCGAAGGACAGATGACAGAGAAGTGAGCAGATTAACCAAAAATGAATATGTAAGGGTGCGAATAGGCACTGAACGACAATCTAATAATGACCTATACCAGCAAAGATCAATTCTAAAGCAAAGTTGATGCAAAGTCCTTTCAAAAGACGACTGCAAAAAAGCCCAGGTAAATCGACTTAAGGAAGAAGAGATCACTATCAGAGACATTTGTACCTAATCAGATGTCACTATAGATTCTGCGAGGGAGTAGAACTGTCCGAAGCAGTAGTAAACATCTACAAGTCAATGGACACGGGACAGTTACTGCAGATCAGAAAGGCAGCGAATGCAGCTCCTATAAATAAATAGAGAAAGAGAGAATGCGTTTAACAACAGACCAGTTTCACTGACAGCATACCATGTATAACAATGAAGAAGAAAATCAGAAGAGTAATAGAGCACTTGGAAAGAAGTACTTCCATAAACAATAACCAGCATGGGTTCAAAAAGGGCGGCTTATATTTAGCCGACAGGTTGGAATTCTCTGACAAAGTAACAAAATTGAGACAGGAGAGAGAAGGATAAGTGGGATTCATGTTCTAGACTGCAAGAAGACATTTGATACTATTCCTCACTAGAGACTGGGGCAAAAAATTGAGGTGCAGGCAAGAATAACAGGGAACGCACTCTGGTGGATCAACGAACATCTTAGGGGAAGGAAAACAAACCAGTGCTTAGATCAGGTCTAAAACAAACCAGTGCTTAGATCAGGTCTAAAACAAACCAGTGCTTAGATCAGGTCTAAAACAAACCAGTGCTTAGATCAGGTCTAAAACAAACCAGTGCTTAGATCAGGTCTAAAACAAACCAGTGCTTAGATCAGGTCTAAAACAAACCAGTGCTTAGATCAGGTCTAAAACAAACCAGTGCTTAGATCAGGTCTAAAACAAACCAGTGCTTAGATCAGGTCTAAAACAAACCAGTGCTTAGATCAGGTCTAAAACAAACAGTGCTTAGATCAGGTCTAAAACAAACCAGTGCTTAGATCAGGTCTAAAACAAACAGTGCTTAGATCAGGTCTAAAACAAACCAGTGCTTAGATCAGGTCTAAAACAAACCAGTGCTTAGATCAGGTCTAAAACAAACCAGTGCTTAGATCAGGTCTAAAACAAACCAGTGCTTAGATCAGGTCTAAAACAAACCAGTGCTTAGATCAGGTCTAAAACAAACCAGTGCTTAGATCAGGTCTAAAACAAACCAGTGCTTAGATCAGGTCTAAAACAAACCAGTGCTTAGATCAGGTCTAAAACAAACCAGTGCTTAGATCAGGTCTAAAACAAACCAGTGCTTAGATCAGGTCTAAAACAAAGCCAGTGCTTAGATCAGGTCTAAAACAAACCAGTGCTTAGATCAGGTCTAAAACAAACCAGTGCTTAGATCAGGTCTAAAACAAACCAGTGCTTAGATCAGGTCTAAAACAAACCAGTGCTTAGATCAGGTCTAAAACAAACCAGTGCTTAGATCAGGTCTAAAACAAACCAGTGCTTAGATCAGGTCTAAAACAAACCAGTGCTTAGATCAGGTCTAAAACAAACCAGTGCTTAGATCAGGTCTAAAACAAACAGTGCTTAGATCAGGTCTAAAACAAACCAGTGCTTAGATCAGGTCTAAAACAAACCAGTGCTTAGATCAGGTCTAAACAAACAGTGCTTAGATCAGGTCTAAAACAAACAGTGCTTAGATCAGGTCTAAAACAAACCAGTGCTTAGATCAGGTCTAAAACAAACAGTGCTTAGATCAGGTCTAAAACAAACAGTGCTTAGATCAGGTCTAAAACAAACCAGTGCTTAGATCAGGTCTAAAACAAACCAGTGCTTAGATCAGGTCTAAAACAAACCAGTGCTTAGATCAGGTCTAAAACAAACCAGTGCTTAGATCAGGTCTAAAAAACCAGTGCTTAGATCAGGTCTAAAACAAACCAGTGCTTAGATCAGGTCTAAAACAAACCAGTGCTTAGATCAGGTCTAAACAAACCAGTGCTTAGATCAGGTCTAAAACAAACCAGTGCTTAGATCAGGTCTAAAACAAACCAGTGCTTAGATCAGGTCTAAAACAAACCAGTGCTTAGATCAGGTCTAAAACAAACCAGTGCTTAGATCAGGTCTAAAACAAACCAGTGCTTAGATCAGGTCTAAAACAAACCAGTGCTTAGATCAGGTCTAAAACAAACCAGTGCTTAGATCAGGTCTAAAACAAACCAGTGCTTAGATCAGGTCTAAAACAAACCAGTGCTTAGATCAGGTCTAAAACAAACCAGTGCTTAGATCAGGTCTAAAACAAACCAGTGCTTAGATCAGGTCTAAAACAAACCAGTGCTTAGATCAGGTCTAAAACAAACCAGTGCTTAGATCAGGTCTAAAACAAAGCCAGTGCTTAGATCAGGTCTAAAACAAACCAGTGCTTAGATCAGGTCTAAAACAAACCAGTGCTTAGATCAGGTCTAAAACAAACCAGTGCTTAGATCAGGTCTAAAACAAACCAGTGCTTAGATCAGGTCTAAAACAAACCAGTGCTTAGATCAGGTCTAAAACAAACCAGTGCTTAGATCAGGTCTAAAACAAACCAGTGCTTAGATCAGGTCTAAAACAAACCAGTGCTTAGATCAGGTCTAAAACAAACCAGTGCTTAGATCAGGTCTAAAACAAACCAGTGCTTAGATCAGGTCTAAAACAAACCAGTGCTTAGATCAGGTCTAAAACAAACCAGTGCTTAGATCAGGTCTAAAACAAACCAGTGCTTAGATCAGGTCTAAAACAAACCAGTGCTTAGATCAGGTCTAAAACAAACCAGTGCTTAGATCAGGTCTAAAACAAACCAGTGCTTAGATCAGGTCTAAAACAAACCAGTGCTTAGATCAGGTCTAAAACAAACCAGTGCTTAGATCAGGTCTAAAACAAACCAGTGCTTAGATCAGGTCTAAAACAAACCAGTGCTTAGATCAGGTCTAAAACAAACCAGTGCTTAGATCAGGTCTAAAACAAACCAGTGCTTAGATCAGGTCTAAAACAAACCAGTGCTTAGATCAGGTCTAAAACAAACCAGTGCTTAGATCAGGTCTAAAACAAACCAGTGCTTAGATCAGGTCTAAAACAAACCAGTGCTTAGATCAGGTCTAAAACAAACCAGTGCTTAGATCAGGTCTAAAACAAACCAGTGCTTAGATCAGGTCTAAAACAAACCAGTGCTTAGATCAGGTCTAAAACAAACCAGTGCTTAGATCAGGTCTAAAACAAAGCAGTGCTTAGATCAGGTCTAAAACAAAGCAGTGCTTAGATCAGGTCTAAAACAAAGCAGTGCTTAGATCAGGTCTAAAACAAAGCAGTGCTTAGATCAGGTCTAAAACAAAGCAGTGCTTAGATCAGGTCTAAAACAAAGCAGTGCTTAGATCAGGTCTAAAACAAAGCAGTGCTTAGATCAGGTCTAAAATAACTGATTAGAACAGATCTAAAATAACTGATTAGAACAGATCTAAAATAACTGATTAGAACAGATCTAAAATAACTGATTAGAACAGATCTAAAATAACTGATTAGAACAGATCTAAAATAACTGATTAGAACAGATCTAAAATAACTGATTAGAACAGATCTAAAATAACTGATTAGAACAGATCTAAAACAAACCAGGATTAGCACCACAGCTAATTGGAAATCAGTGGAGTTCTGGAAAGATGAGTGTGTTAGAGAGACCAGTCAAGCGACTTTATAGTGGGCTCAATGATGACTAGGGGGACCTAAAGTAGTAGCGGTGATATACAACACGATACCTAACAATATGAGACAGACAGGAATATAAAGACAAAAAAAAAAAGGTAATGGTTGACATCATAGAAGCTGCTAGGAGTGGTGCACAGAGGATAGAGAAAATGCTACTTTTCATTGACGATTTCAATTAAAAAGAAATACTGGGAGAACCTGCACCCATATGAGGGACAAGAAACATGGAGGGTAAAGTTAATGGAGGCGATTAGGGAATTTGTTTTGTGTCACCATGTTAAGGACAAGATAAGCGGAGATGAACCAGTAAGATTGGACTCCGTATCTTCTGAAACCAGAGCTGACATATTGGAAACAGAATATGAGGTATCCCTGGGCTGCTAGCGACTCTACAGTACTGAACGTAGAGTACCTTGTGTAACTGAACGTAGAGTACCTTGTGTAACTGAACGTAGAGTACCTTGTGTAACTGAACGTAGAGTACCTTGTGTAACTGAACGTAGAGTACCTTGTGTAACTGAACGTAGAGTACCTTGTGTAACTGAACGTAGAGTACCTTGTGTAACTGAACGTAGAGTACCTTGTGTAACTGAACGTAGAGTACCTTGTGTAACTGAACGTAGAGTACCTTGTGTAACTGAACGTAGAGTACCTTGTGTAACTGAACGTAGAGTACCTTGTGTAACTGAACGTAGAGTACCTTGTGTAACTGAACGTAGAGTACCTTGTGTAACTGAACGTAGAGTACCTTGTGTAACTGAACGTAGAGTACCTTGTGTAACTGAACGTAGAGTACCTTGTGTAACTGAACGTAGAGTACCTTGTGTAACTGAACGTAGAGTACCTTGTGTAACTGAACGTAGAGTACCTTGTGTAACTGAACGTAGAGTACCTTGTGTAACTGAACGTAGAGTACCTTGTGTAACTGAACGTAGAGTACCTTGTGTAACTGAACGTAGAGTACCTTGTGTAACTGAACGTAGAGTACCTTGTGTAACTGAACGTAGAGTACCTTGTGTAACTGAACGTAGAGTACCTTGTGTAACTGAACGTAGAGTACCTTGTGTAACTGAACGTAGAGTACCTTGTGTAACTGAACGTAGAGTACCTTGTGTAACTGAACGTAGAGTACCTTGTGTAACTGAACGTAGAGTACCTTGTGTAACTGAACGTAGAGTACCTTGTGTAACTGAACGTAGAGTACCTTGTGTAACTGAACGTAGAGTACCTTGTGTAACTGAACGTAGAGTACCTTGTGTAACTGAACGTAGAGTACCTTGTGTAACTGAACGTAGAGTACCTTGTGTAACTGAACGTAGAGTACCTTGTGTAACTGAACGTAGAGAAGAGGGAACGCCCAAAGAGTTATATAATTCCTGAAAGCAGTGGAGTGGGAGAGAGGGCAGATGAGATGGTGTACCTAGCTGGAAAGTGCCTGGAGGCAGAGAACTTCATACCCAGGAGTGGAAGCAACAAAGTTAGAGCCCTTGGTTCAACCATAGATGCTGAGAATATAAAAGAAAAGCACAAGACCGTTGAAAAACAGAAAACGTAGGACAGGCAAAAACAAAAAAGTGAACAGATCAGCCAGGAACAAATGTGCGATAATGAGGCAAGAGGATGGGCAAGAATTTGAGAGTAACGTTGTAGTAAAGGTCAAGATTAAACCAAAACTGCTTTAAACCAACAACAATAAAAAAAACAGGTAATTCGACTGAAAGAAGAAGAGCTCATGTAAACGACAAGACTGCGAAGTGTTGAAAAAAAAAAAACATTAGTTGTACTTGTCCTTTTACCTAACATATTGTCGGTAATTCTACCAACTATAATACAAAAAAACTATTTAAAGAGGTCTTAGTGACAACAGGGGCAATGTCAGATGCCTGGATAGGTCACCCCGTTAGGTACTGGACGCCATACACACAAAAGAGGAAAAGGCAAAGAAACTTTTAATGAAACTGGATACATCAAAGGCAATGAGACCTAACAAGGTGTTACCATGGAGACTGCCAGAGGGAGCAGAGGCACTGTCCAAACCATTAGCAAGGATCCACAGGTCAATGTAAACGAGACAGTTGCCAGAGATCTGGAAGACAGCGAATATAGACTGTATATTTGAGAAAGGAGATAAACAGGAGACATTGGATTACAGATCAAGTTTCCCTGACAGGCATACCAAGCAAGGTAATAGAGAAGGTAGTGAGTGGTATAGTTGGAGAAAAATAGGATCATAAACAATAACCAACAGTTTCAAGAGATTTCAGATCCTGTTTAACCAACCTACTGGAATTCTATAACAAAGTAACAGATGTGAAACAGGAAAAAGGGTTGGGTGTTTTGCATTTTCTTAGACCGTAAGAAGGTATTTGATGCTGTACCCGATAACAGGCTGAGGCAAAAACTTGAGGAGCAGGCAGGAATTATAGGGAAGGTACTCTGGTGGATCAAAGGGTACCTTTGGGAAAGGAAGCAAAAGGTGACTGTATGGAAGAGAGGTGAGAATGGGAAAAGTTAACAAGCTGGGTTAATCAAGGATCGGTATTAGGACCCGTACTGTTTCTGGTTCATGTGAATAACGTACTAGATGAGATTCAATCGTTTGGTGATAGTATAAAACTTAGGAAGTGAATAAAAGCACACAAGGACAGGAAGGGGTACAAGTGTAGTAGTACTGGTCACGTAAGTAAGTAGTACTGGTCACGTAAGTAAGTAGTACTGGTCACGTAAGTAAGTAGTACTGGTCACGTAAGTGAATTGAACCCCGGCATACACAAGGTCAGGAAGATTAAAAAAAAGGTCAAGAAACCAGGACACGGAACATAGATGAGGGGGACAAAGGCTGCAGACCTCAAACAGAAAGACCTAGGGAAGAAAATAATTCATGATATGTTACCAGAGAGACTCATCAACAGAATAGTCTCTGCAGCCAATGCAGAGGAATCAGGAATCTCAACAATGAGACAACTCAGGCCCTTTGTATAACCAGTCAGGCTCATCTTGGAATATATAGAACCAGCATGGAACCCACACCTGAAAAAGCTTATTAAGAAACGCGAGAAAGTGCAGAGGTATGCAGCGAGGTTTGTTCCACAGCCAAGGAGAATGAGCTACGAGGAGAAGCTAAAGGAACTGAACCTGACGACATTATAGGACAGAAGAACCTGGGTAGCCATGTCACACAAAATACTCAGGGGAATTTATAGGATAGACAGATATAAGCTGTGAGAGGCAGGCCACATTTGTAAGTTAAAGACACAGATGAGCCCCAGTGATGTCAGGAATTATTTCTTCAGTCTCAGAGTGGCCAGGAAGTGGAATAACCTCGACGAAGACTGGTGGAGGCAGACTCCATATATAGTTTTAAGAGTCAGTACGATAGGACCCAACGAAGAGTGAATCTAGGAAGCAGCAAGTTGAGAGGCGGAGGCCAGGAGCTAACATTTGACCCTTTCAACCACATATAACGCGCACATACATACACACACACACACACACACACACACACACACACACACACACACACACACACACACACACACACACACAAACACACACAAAACACACACAAAACACACAAAGGCCCTAATGTAAGTTGATCCATTCAGGGCGCAAGACTGAAAATAATGAGTCCCTTAGAAGAGGAAGCCAGATTTGTGGTAAGAGGAAAGTTTTTGCAAGAAGTTTTGGCTAAGATGATTGAATTTGTTTGCCAAGTCAATGGCTGCGAGGATAACACTGTAGTTGCTGTGCCACAAATACGCTCAGATTATACCTTCATGTAAATGAAAAATAGCACCAAAAAATAACTATTGCCTGAAGCTCTCCTGTCTTTACAAACCATTTTCAAAGGTTCAAAGATAGGTATCAAATGCTATAATAACACACACACACACACACACACATACACATACACACATTCAACATCTAAGTAAGGAGTCATTCAAGACACTGTACACAGTGTATGTCAGGCCCATATTGGAGTACGCAGCACCAGTATGGAACCCACACCTGGTCAAGCATATCAATCAAGAAATTGGAGAAAGTGCAAAAGTTTACAGCAAAACTAGTCCCGGTGCTAATGGATTTGTCTTATGAGGAGAGGTTAAGGGAACTCAACCTGATGACACTGTAGAGATAGAGGACATGATAACGACATATAGAGAGGATTAACAAGGTGAACAGGGACAATATTTCAAAGATGGGATACAGAAACAAGTCACAGGGATGTTAGAAAGTATTTATTTAGCCTTAGAGTTGTCAGGAAGTGGAACAATCTGGAAATGAAGTAGTGGAGGCAGGATCCATACTCAGTTTTAAGAAGAGCTCTGAGAGAGTGGACCTAGTAGCAACCAGCGAAAAGGCGAGGCCAGGAGCTGTGAATCGACCCCTGCAACCACATATACTAGCTGAGTACACAAACTTAACATTCCGTCAACCACACTTGTCATTCCTATTACGCACGACCACTCAACATTACCTACGACCATAATCATTACCTACGACCACAATCATTACCTACGACCACAATCATTACCTACGACCACAATCATTACCTACGACCACAATCATTACCTACGACCACAATCATTACCTACGACCAAACTCAACATTACCTACGACCAAACTCAACATTACTTACGACCAAACTCAACATTACCTACGACCAAACTCAACATTACCTACGACCACAATCATTATCTACGACCAAACTCAACATTACCTACGACCACAATCATTACCTACGACCAAACTCAACATTACCTACGACCACAATCATTACCTACGACCTAACTCATTACGTACGCCCAAACTTATCAGCAATACACACGCAACCCGCACATATAAAAGGGAGGAGCTTACGACAGTTGTCGACTGACCATTTACAAAGTGTGACTTTGTAAATGGTCCAAGTCGGACCGAAACGTCGTCGTAAACTCTCTTCTATGTGCGGGTTGTGTGTGTATTGTTCCAGTCACGGTATTGTGTCTTTTTTGTTATTTATCAGCATTACCTACGACCACATTCATCAACATTACGACAACACACTACCTACGACCAACAATCATCACCTTCGACCATACTCATTACCTACGACCATACTCATTACCTACGACCATACATCATTACCTACGACCACACAACATCTACGACCACACACCATCTACGACCTCACAACACCTACGACCACACAACACCTACGACCACACAACTACGACCACACTCATCAATATGAGTACATGAGCACCTCCTAAACATTACTACGAGGTACAGCTGTACTAAGTACCTTGACAATCACTCTTCACTTTATCCTTCCCACATCCATCCATCCTATTCCCATCTCCATCCATCCTATTCCCATCTCCATCCATCCTATTCCCATCTCCATCCATCCTATTCCCATCTCCATCCATCCTATTCCCATCTCCATCCATCCTATTCCCATCTCCATCCATCCTATTCCCATCTCCATCCATCCTATTCCCATCTCCATCCATCCTATTCCCATCTCCATCCATCCTATTCCCATCTCCATCCATCCTATTCCCATCTCCATCCATCCTATTCCCATCTCCATCCATCCTATTCCCATCTCCATCCATCCTATTCCCATCTCCATCCAGCCTATTCCCATCTCCATCCATCCTATTCCCATCTCCATCCAGCCTATTCCCATCTCCATCCATCCTATTCCCATCTCCATCCATTCTATTCCCATCTCCATCCATCCTATTCTCACCTCCACCCCACCAACTCCGCCCCTCCCCAACCCATCGTCGGGTCAATTTGGTTTTGTCGCCCCACTGCTGCACTCTTGTCAACTAAGTGGATGAGTTGGGGGATGAAGAGGAGGTTGTTGGGGGAGGGGAGAAGGTGGGGAAAGGGGAGGAGAAATGGTGGAGGCTGAGGGGAAGGAGAAACAATGAGGAACCAAAGGATGAACGTGAGGAAGGGAAGAAAAAGAGGGGAAGGTGAACAGGGGAGGGGAAGGTAAACGAGGGAGGGGAAGGTAAACGAGGGAGGGAAGGTAAACGAGGGAGGGAAGGTAAACGAGGGAGGGAAGGTAAACGAGGGAGGGGAAGGAAAACGAGGGAGGGGAAGGTAAACGAGGGAGAGGAAAGTAAACGGGGGAGAGGAAAGTAAACAGGGAAGGAGAAGGTAAACGGGGGAGGGGAAAAGTAAACAGGGAAGGAGAAGGTAAACGGGGGAGGGGAAAGTAAACAGAGAAGGGTAAATTATGAGAGGTTGGTATTTCCTTGATGACGCAAGGCAGGCAAGGAAAGAAGGAAGGCAGGCAAGGAAAGAAGGAAGGCGGCAAGGAAAGAAGGAAGGCGGCAAGGAAAGAAGGAAGGCAGGCAAGGAAAGAAAGAAGGCAGGCAAGGAAAGAAGGAAGGCAGGCAAGGAAAGAAGGAAGGCAGGCAAGGAAAGAAGGAAGACAGGCAAGGAAAGAAGGAAGGCGGCAAGGAAAGAAGGAAGGAAGGCAGGCAAGGAAAGAAGGAGGGCAGGCAAGGAAAGAAGGAAGGCAGGCAAGGAAAGAAGGAAGGCAGCAAGGAAAGAAGGAAGTGCAGGCAAGGAAAGAAGGAAGGCAGGAAAGAAAAGAAGAAAGCAGGCAAGGAAAGAAGGCAGGCAGGCAAGGAAAGAAGGCAGGCAGGCAAGGAAAGAAGGCAGGCAGGCAAGGAAAGAAGGAAGGCAGGCAAGGAAAGAAGGAAAGCAGGCAAGGAAAGATAGATAAGCAAGAATAGCATAAGGCAAGGAAAGAGAAGGCAGGCAAGGAAAGAAGGAAGGCAGGCAAGGAAAGAAGGAAGGCAGGCAAGGAAAGAAGGAAGGCAGGCAAGGAAAGAAGGAAGGCAGGCAAGGAAAGAAGGAAGGCAGGCAAGGAAAGAAGGAAGGCAGGCAAGGAAAGAAGGAAGGCAGGCAAGGAAAGAAGGAAGGCAGGCAAGGAAAGAAGGAAGGCAGAAAGAAAATGAAGGGAGGCAAGGAAAGAAGGAAGCAGGCAAGGAAAAAAAGGAAGGCGGCAAGGAAAGAAGGAAGGGTAAGGAAAGAAGGAAGGCAGGCAAGGAAAGAAGGAAGGCAGGGAAGGAAAGAAGGAAGGCAGGCAAGGAAAGAAGGAAGGAGGCAAAAGAAAGAAGTAAAGGCAGGCAATAAAAAGAAGGAAGGCGGCAAGGAAAAAAAAGGAAGGCAAGGAAAGAAAGAAGGAAGGCAGGCAAGGAAAGAAGGAAGGCGGCAAGGAAAGAAAGAAGGAAGGCAGGCAAGGAAAGAAGGAAGGCAGGCAAGGAAAGAAGGAAGGCAGGCAAGGAAAGAAGGAAGGCAGGCAAGGAAAGAAGGAAGGCAGGCAAGGAAAGAAGGAAGGCAGGCAAGGAAAGAAGGAAGGCAGGCAAGGAAAGAAGGAAGATTTGTGAAATGAAGGAAAGGAGAAGTAGAGAGAAGACGGTAAGAACAAAGACTAGTAAAGGAGAATGACTGTGAGAGATGAAAGAGAAGGAAAGGGAGCTAAAGGAATGGAAAGAGGAGGGAAGGGAGCTAAAGGAATGGAAAGAGGAGGGAAGGGAGCTAAAGGAATGGGAAGAGGAGGGAAGGGAGCTAAAGGAATGGAAAGAGGAGGGAAGGGAGCTAAAGGAATGGGAAGAGGAGGGAAGGGAGCTAAAGGAATGGAAAGAGGAGGGAAGGGAGCTAAAGGAATGGGAAGGAAAGGAAGCTAGGAGAATGGAAAGGGAAGAAATGGAAGTTAGAAAGTAATGGGAAGGAAAGGGAACTAGGGGAAGGGAAAGGGGAGGAGAAAAATAAAAAGTTCCAATGGGAAGGAAAGAGAAAAAAGGCAAAGATAAGGGAGAAAATGGAAGGGAAAGTAGCACTGTTGCAGCAACAGCCACAACTGAGCGTCTGCACTGGCAGGGGTTCAGTACTGTGCACTGGGTGCAAAAAAAAAAAAAAAAAAAAAAAAAAAAAAAAAAAAAAAAAAAAAAAAAAAAAAAAAAAAAAAAAAAAAATTAAACTATTAGAGCATGTCCAGTATGTGCACTGGTGCACCGTAAGCAACCTGTGTAGCTCCAATACTGAGCACTGGGTGCACTGTGTGTTATATGTGATAGGTCCTTGCTCTGTGTAGTAAAATTTATAATGAGGAGAGAGATTAGTGTGCTCGCCGTGAGAGAGAGAGAATGAGTGAGAGAGAATGAGTGAGAGAGAATGAGTGAGAGAGAATGAGTGAGAGAGAGAGAATGAGTGAGAGAGAGAGAGAATGAGTGGGGGAGAGAGTAAGAGAGAGAATGAGTAGAGAGAGAGAGAATGAGTGAGAGAGAGAGAGAATGAGGAGAGAGAGAGAGAATGAGGAGAGAGAGAGAGAGAATAGGAGAGAGAGAGAGAAAAGGAGGAGAGAGAGAATGAGAGAGAGAAGAGAGAGAAATGAGTGAGAAGAGAGAGAGAATGAGGAGAGAGAGAATGAGTGAGAGAGAGAATGAATGAGAGAGAGAGAGAATGAGTGAGAGAGAGAGAGAATGAGTGAGAGAGAGAGAATGAGTGAGAGAGAGAGAGAATGAGTGAGAGAGAGAGAGAATGAGTGAGAGAGAGAGAGAAATGAGAGAGAGAATGAGTGAGAGAGAGAGAGAATGAGTGAGAGAGAGAATGAGTGAGAGAGAGAATAGGAAAGAGAATGAGTGAGAGAGAGAGAGAATGGAGTGAGAGAGAGAGAATGAGGAGAGAGAGAGGAGAATGAGTGAGAGAGAGAGAGAATGAGGGAGTGAGAGAAATAGTGGAGAGAGAGAATGAGTGAGGAGAGAAGAATAGTAGGAGAGAGAGAATGAGGAGAGAGAGAGAATGAGTGAGAGAGAGAGAATGAGTGAGAGAGAGAGAATGAGTGAGAGAGAGAGAGAATGAGTGAGAGAGAGAGAATGAGTGAGAGAGAGAGAATGAGTGAGAGAGAGAGAATGAGTGAGAGAGAATGAGTGAGAGAGAGAGAATCAATAAGTTTCAGTAGGAATGCTGCAACCCACCATCTATAATGACAAATACTGACTAGTGTGAAGGTGACGGAAGTGTGCACCATGTAGTGTGAAGGTGACGGTAGGGTGCACCATGTAGTGTGAAGGTGACGGAAGGGTGCACCATGTAGAGTGAAGGTGACGGAAGGGTGCACCATGTAGAGTGAAGGTGACGGAAGGGTGCACCATGTAGAGTGAAGGTGCTGGAAGGGTGCACCATGTAGTGTGAAGGTGACGGAAGGGTGCACCATGTAGTGTGAAGGTGACGGAAGGGTGCACCATGTAGTGTGAAGGTGACGGAAGGGTGCACCATGTAGTGTGAAGGTGACGAAGGTGCACCATGTATGTGAAGGTGACGAAGGGTGCACCATGTAGTGTGAAGGTGACGGAAGGGTGCACCATGTAGAGTGAAGGTGACGGAAGAGTGCACCATGTAGAGTGAAGGTGACGGAAGAGTGCACCATGTAGAGTGAAGGTGACGGAAGAGTGCACCATGTAGTGTGAAGGTGACGGAAGGGTGCACCATGTAGAGTGAAGGTGACGGAAGGTGCACCATGTAAGTGAAGGTGACGGAAGGGTGCACCATGTAGAGTGAAGGTGACGGAAGGTGCACCATGTAGAGTGAAGGTGACGGAAGGGTGCACCATGTAGGTGAAGGTGACGGAAGGGTGCACCATGTAGAGTGAAGGTGACGAAGGTGCACCATGTAGAGTAAGGTGACGGAAGGTGCACCATGTAGAGTGAAGGTGACGGAAGGGTGCACCATGTAGAAGTGAAGGTGACGGAAGGTGCACCATGTAGTGTGAAGGTGACGGAAGGGTGCACCATGTAGGTAAGGTGACGGAAGAGTGCACCATGTAGGTGAAGGTGACGGAAGGGTGCACCATGTAGAGTGAAAGGTGATGTGAAAGAGGTGCACCATGTAGAGTGAAGGTGACGGAAGGTGCACCATGTAGAGTGAAGGTGACGGAAGGTGCACCATGTAGAGTGAAGGTGACGGAAGGTGCACCATGTAGAGTGAAGGTGACGGAAGGGTGCACCATGTAGAGTGAAGGTGACGGAAGAGTGCACCATGTAGTGTGAAGGTGACGGAAGGGTGCACCATGTAGAGTGAAGGTGACGGAAGAGTGCACCATGTAGAGTGAAGGTGACGGAAGGTGCACCATGTAGTGTGAAGGTGACGGAAGGTGCACCATGTAGAGTGAAGGTGACGGAAGGGTGCACCATGTAGAGTGAAGGTGACGGAAGAGTGCACCATGTAGAGTGAAGGTGACGGAAGGGTGCACCATGTAGAGTGAAGGTGACGGAAGGGTGCACCATGTAGAGTGAAGGTGACGGAAGGGTGCACCATGTAGAGTGAAGGTGACGGAAGGGTGCACCATGTAGTGTGAAGGTGACGGAAGGGTGCACCATGTAGTGAAGGTGACGAAGGTCACCATTAGTGGTGACGAAGGTGACCATGTAGATGTGACGGAAGGGTGCACCATGTAGAGTGAAGGTGACGGAAGGGTGCACCATGTAGAGTGAAGGTGACGGAAGGGTGCACCAGATGGTGACGAAGTGCACCATTAGTGAAGGTGACGGAAGGGTGCACCATGTAGGTGAAGGACGGAAGGGTGCACCATGTAGGTGAAGGTGACGGAAGGGTGCACCATGTAGAGTGAAGGTGACGGAAGGTGCACCATGTAGATGAAGGTGAGGAAGGGTGCACCATGGAGTGAAGGTGACGGAAGTGCACCATGTGAGTGAAGGTGACGGAAGTGCACCATGTGAGTGAAGGTGACGGAAGTGCACCATGTAGTGAAGGTGACGGATGGGTGCACCATGAGTGTGAGTAGAGTTGGGGCGGAAGGGTGCACCATGTAGAGTGAAGGTGACGGAAGGATCTGGAGTGCAGTGGCGGTGGAGTTGAGGTGGTAGAGTGCAGGGGCGGTGGAGTTGAGGTGGTAGAGTGCAGGGGCGGTGGAGTTGAGGTGCTAGAGTGCAGGGGTGGTGGAAGGGACAGTTGGCTCAACAAAATCAACTCATCCTGGGACTAAAGTTTGAGAAATTCATGATACGAAGACAAGCATCCTCTTTATTCTGCCTCCTCCTTCTCTTCCTCCTCCTCCTCTTCTTCCTCCTCCTTCTCTTCCTCCTCCACCTACTACTCCTAACTTTGTTTTCTACCTGTTGATGATCCAAGATTTTGGAAAAATCTTGAGAGGAGAATGTTCAGTTCTTGAAGATGTTCAGTTCTTGAAGATGTTCAGTTCTTGAAGATGTTCAGTTCTTGAAGATGTTCAGTTCTTGAAGATGTTCAGTTCTTGAAGATGTTCAGTTCTTGAAGATGTTCAGTTCTTGAAGATGTTCAGTTCTTGAAGATGTTCAGTTCATCAAGATGTTCAGTTCATCAAGATGTTCAGTTCATCAAGATGTTCAGTTCATCAAGATGTTCAGTTCATCAAGATGTTCAGTTCATCAAGATGTTCAGTTCTTGAAAGGAGGTTGTGGGAAAAGTGTTGAAGGGAGGGTGTGGAAGTGTTGAAGGGAGGGTGTGGAAGTGTTGAAGGGAGGGTGTGGAAAAGTGTTGAAGGGTGTGGAAAAGTGTTGAAGGGAGGGTGTGGAAAAGTGTTGAAGGGAGGGTGTGGAAAAGTGTTGAAGGGAGGGTGTGGAAAAGTGTTGAAGGTAGGGTGTGGAAAAGTGTTGAAGGGAGGGTGTGGAAGTGTTGAAGGGAGTGTGTGGAAAAGTGTTGAAGGGAGGGTGTGGAAAAGTCTCTATTCCTTAATACTTCCTGAGATACTTCTTGTTGTATTTATTACACATCTGCTATTTATTATTTTGCACCAATCACTGCAACTCGTGTTGTTCCAATCTTCAATATTATACCAGACTGGAAGAACAACTTGCTTCCCAGGTAACTTTAATAATATACCAGTCTAGCAGAATAATCCCCTGATGCCACCATATATTTCTTCTCTCGTAATATAAGCTATAAATGTATGAAAAAAAAGTCCTGAAAATTTTTGTAACTTTAATAATAGTTCTGATAATTTCAGAAGTATTCTTCTGTGCACCTGCCTTGTCAGGAGGCAAGTGTGGGGGACTCGCACCCCCGTGCCCACCATGTTAGATGGAAAATATAGAGGATTCACTCCCCTCACCTCTTTGTCAGGAGAGTGTAAAGGACTTGTACTCCAGCTGCTGCCGGGTCAGGAGGCAGGTGTGGGGTTTCTAGCCCCCCCCACACCCGTCTCGTCACTTGGTGGGTGTATATATTTTAATTTTAGGTTATAAGAAATAATGTCATTGACTTCCATCTACAACAAAAAAATCCTCCAGTGGGCGCCTCTCCAGATATGTCTGGACCGTCATACATATTTTGAAAGCACTATGAAGAAAGTTTTAATATGTATCACAATATAGTGCTACCCTAAAAAATAAACTCCAAGGGGGGCGCCACCTCATTTAAAATTTTGGAATGGTGTGTAGGCTAGAACTCTGGCTCCTGGGTACAAGGATTGGTGTGTAGGCTAGAACTCTGGCTGCTGGGTACAAGGATTGGTGTGTAGGTTAGAACTCTGGTTCCTGGGTACAAGGATTGGTGTGTAGGCTAGAACTCTGGCTGCTGGGTACAAGGATTGGTGTGTAGGTTAGAACTCTGGTTCCTGGGTACAAGGATTGGTGTGTAGGCTAGAACTCTGGTTCCTGGGTACAAGGATTGGTGTGTAGGCTAGAACTCTGGTTCCTGGGTACAAGGATTGGTGTGTAGGCTAGAACTCTGGCTGCTGGGTACAAGGATTGGTGTGTAGGCTAGAACTCTGACTGCTGGGTACAAGGAAGACTGTGGCAAAGTTTCCTTCACTGACTTTCAGTGTGACTGAGGTGTAAAAACTTCACCACAGACTTTCACGTCTATATTCAAGATTCCACTCGTGAATTTTTGTCTTAGGAGAGAGACAATATATTTATATTTTGTAAAAAGCTGGTGAGTGCCACCTGGGTAGGAACCTCTACGTACCAAGTGTTGAACATTGTAACAACGTAAGTGCCAAGTGTTGTAAAGTGCCAAGTGTTGAAAATTTTAACAACGTAAGTGCCAAGTGTTGTAACAGTGCCAGAGAGTGAAACTTACATTTATAAGTGTATACCTCTCAGTGCGTGTATACACAGAGAGGATATACACACTGTATACTCTCAGTGCGTGTATACACCGAGAGGATATACACACTGTATACCTCTCAGTGAGTGTATACACCGAGAGGTATGCACACTGTATACCTCAGTGCGTGTATACACAGATGTATACATTTCTTAATATAAGATGAAAAATATCCATTCTTCCATATTGCTCCTTTCTTCCTTCCTGCCCATACTTCTCCTTATCTCTTGCCCATTTCTCTTCTTTCCTGCCCATTTCCCCCTTCCCTTCCTGTCTGCCCATTACTCTTCCATGTTGCTACTCCATCGAGTCTTGGAAACCAAACAACTTTTCATTCCATTTTCAAAAACATTATATATATATATATATATATATATATATATATATATATATATATATATATATATATATATATATATATATATATATTATTAAACACATCGGCCGATTCCCACCAAGGCAGGGTGGCCCGAAAAAGAAAATGCTTTCATCATCATTCAACACTTTCACCACACTCGTACATAATCACTGTCTTTGAAGAGGCGCTCAGATACGACAGCTGAGAATAAGTCCCTCCAACTGTCACTATCCCAGACCCCTCCTTTAAAGTGTAGGCATTGTACTTCCCATTTCCAGGACTCAAGTCCGGCTAAATCTATAATAACCGGATTCCCTGAATCCCTTCACTAAATATTACCCTGCTCACACTCCAACAGCTCGTCAGGTCCCAAAAACCATTCGTCTCCATTCTAAACAACCACAGTGGTTGTTTTGTATATTGTAATATCACCTGTTTACTGTGATCTTATTGCATATATATATATATATATATATATATATATATATATATATATATATATATAGGGTGTGTAAAGGTAGAAAGTTGAAAGTGAACATATATAAGAGTAAGGTGATGAGGGTATCGAACGATTTAAATAAAGAAAAATTGGATATCACATTGGAGAGAGGATTATGGAAGAAGTAAATGTTTTCAGATATTTGGGAGTTGACTTGTCAGCGGATGGGTTTATGAAGGATGAGGTTAACCATGGAATTGATGAAGGAAAAAAGGTGAGTGGTGCGTTGAGGTATCTGTGGAGACAAAAAACGTTATCCATGGAGGCAAAGAAGGGAATGTACGAAAGTATAGTGGTACCAACACTCTTATATGGGTGTGAAGCATGGGTTGCAAATGCTGCAGCGAGGAGGAGGCTGGAGGCAGTGGAGATGTCCTGTCTAAGGGCAATGTGTGGTGTAAATATCATGTGTGGAAATTAGGAGGAGTATTTGTCAGAGGGTTGAAGAGGGGTTGTTGAGGTGGTTTGGTCATTTAGAGAGAATGGATCAAAGTAGAATGACTTGGAGAGCGTATAAATCTGTAGGGGAAGGAAGGCGGGGTAGGGGTCGTCCTCGAAAGGTTGGAGGGAGGGGGTAAAGGAGGTTTTGTGGGCGAGGGGCTTGGACTTTCAGCAAGCATGTGTGAGCGTGTTAGATAGGAGTGAATGGAGACGAATGATTTTTGGGACCTGACGAGCTGTTGGAGTGTGAGCAGGGTAATATTGTGTGAAGGGATTCAGGGAAACCAGTTAATTGATTTAGTTGGACTTGTGTCCTGGAAATGGGAAGTACAATGCCTGCACTTTAAAGGAGGGGTCTGGGATAGTGACAGCTGGGAGGGACTATTCTCAGCTGTCGTATCTGAGCGCCTCTGCAAAGACAGTGATTATGTATGAGTGTGGTGAAAGTGTTGAATGATGATGAAAGTATTTTCTTTTTGGGGATTTTCTTTCTATTTGGGTCACCCTGCCTCGGTGGGAGACGGCCGACTTGTGGAAAAAAATTATATATATACGTATATATATATATATATATGCAAGACAACCACTATGAAATATTTTGATATCACCTGTTTACTGTGATCTTTTTTGCGCGTATATATATATGGGCACTCGACTCGACCCACAGGCTATTCGGATTGGTGTTGCTCTTCGCCTAGCCGCCCCCATACTCACCGAACATAGGTGTATTTGCGGCAGGGCGACGGCTGATCAATTCGGACTTCATGGTCTAGTGTGTCACACATCAGAAGGGAAGTATGCTAGACATGAGGAGGTCAATGACATCATAAAGAGAAGCCTCGCCACAGCCCGTTGCCCAGCTCAACGGGAACCCCAAGTGCAGAGGTCTGATGGAAGTCAAAAGCGTCCTGATGGAGCCACCATGCTACCCTGGAAGGATGGTAAGCAGATTGCTTGGGACTACACCTGTGCTGCCACATTGGCAGACACCTACCTGCCACACTCCTTAGCCGAAGGGGGTGGAGCTGCCAGAAGACCCGCAAATATGAAGACCTTCCCTCTTGCTATAACTTCATCCCAATAGGGTCGGAGACCCATGGAGCATGGGGCAAGTGTGCTCTAAAGTTTCTCAAGGAGCTGGGTGGAAAACTCATCATAGAAACCAAGGACCACAGGGCGACCAGCTTCCTCTTTCAGAGACTCAGTGTTGCGATCCAGAGGGAAATACCTGCAGTATTCTGGGCACGCGGCCCACTGCCGGGAGTTGGACGAAGTATTTGACATGTAGCTCTGAGTTGTTATCTATGTTGTTTTACTCCCCATTGTATTTTGTCTTGAAATAAAGTTTGTAAAAAAGATGGGGTGGTAGGAAAGTGGAATATTCAAATAGCTTCAGAAAGAAATCTAAATATTCTTCCTTGAAGTCTTTTTATCCACTTCTCCGAGGCAATGGGTCCCACAAATATATATATATATATATATATATATATATATATATATATATATATATATATATATATATATATATATATATATATATATATTGTAACCGTGAACAAGTGGTATTTAATCAATAACAGCACTACGGCTAGCCGGATGATCGAACCCGTGTTGTTTTAGCCTGTCTCCTGGCGAGCGAAAATTCACGACGCTCTACACCACCGGAACATACAATCCTACGAACAGCTTGAACCTAACGAACCACACCATCGTATGTCCTCGCAACTTGAAGCAAGCCTAGTTCGCTAGGCTCAAGTTGTTTGTAGGATTGTATGGGCCAGTGCTTTAGAGCGTCGTGAATTTTTGCTCGCCATTAGGCGGGCTAAAACAACACGGGTTCGATCCTCCGGCTAGCCGCAGTGTTGTTATTGATTAAATACTACTTGTTCATGGTTACAGTACTATATATATCGCACGCGAACGTACGTGTACCCACCTAGTTGTGGTTGCAGGGGTCGATTCACAGCTCCTGGCCCCGCCTCTTCACTGGCCGCTACTAGGTCACTCTTGCTCCATGAGCTTTATCATACCTCTTTTTAAAGCTATGTATGGATCCTGCCTCCACTACATCACTTCCCAGATTATTCCACTTCCTGACAACTTTGTGACTGAAGAAATACTTCCTAACATCCCTGTGATTCAACTGAGTTTTCAACCTCCAACTGTGACCCCTTGTTGCTGTGTCCCATCTCTGGAACAGTGTGTGTGTGTGTGTGTGTGTGTGTGTGTGTGTGTGTGTGTGTGTGTGTGTGTGTGTGTGTGTGTGTGTGTGTGTGTGTGTGCGCGCGCACAATGACAAGATCGCTGATCTTCTTCCCATCTGTCTCAAACACACAAGATGACCACAAGTACAACTATCTTGCTACTTCTACGTACACCTCGTTCATACTACACAGTTGTACCTGCATGGGTACACACACACACACACACACACACACACACACACACTTCTAATCTTATAATCGTTCTTGTTTTTATAGTGTTTTCCTTCATCTACATGAGTGTGCGCGCAAGAATTCTTCCTCCGTAAGACATGAGTGTCGTAAAAGACGACTAAAGTGCCGGGGGCAAAGGGCTAGTGTCCTCCCGTATAAATATATAAGAGGACAAAGGAGAAAATTTTAAAGTCAGGTTGTTTGAATGTGCCTCTGTGTTGTATGCATGTGAAGAAAGAACTGAATTTTATGAATGACAAGAAGCTGGATGTCATGGCTCTAAGCGAAACGAGCTGTCGAGGGTAAAAGAATTTCAGTGGAGAGGTGTAGATGAGATTCTTTCAGGAGTATCAGAGAATCAGAGCTAACACAAGAGTAGCAGTAATATCAAATGATCAGTTATGAAAAGAAAAGAAGGAATATAAGTGCATAACGTGAAGAAGTGTGTGGATTAAAATAAAGGCAGGATCTTTAGACACCTGGGAAGAGAGGAGTGATGAAGAGAAATTTTGGGAGGTGCTGCGTGTTTAGGGAGATTTGAACCGAGGGAGAATATTGTAGTGGGGAACCTAAATACTAAAGTGGGAGAAACTGTTTTAGAAGACGTAATAGATTCTTCGGGTTGTCGAGGGTGAATGATAATGGGGACGCCTCTAATTGAACTGTATTGAAAGAGGTTTTAAGGGATTAGGGACTAGTATAAGATATAGCGAGTGATGGCAACAGTTTATTGGACTATGTATTAGTTGATAAAAAGTTGATGGGTAGATTTATGCCACACCCAGGACACAGTTCAACGCCACACCCAGGACACAGTTCAACGCTACACCCAGGACAGTTCAACGCTACACCCAGGACACAGTTCAACGCTACACCCAGGACACAGTTCAACGCTACACCCAGGACACAGTTCAACGCCACACCCAGGACACAGTTCAACGCCACACCCAGGACACAGTTCAATGCCACACCCAGGACACAGTTCAACGCCACACCCAGGACACAGTTCAGACACGTTCGACACCCAGGACACAGTTCAACGCTACACCCAGGACACAGTTCAACGCTACACCCAGGACACAGTTCAACGCCACACCAGGACACAGTTCAACGCACACCCAGGACACAGTTCAACGCCACACCCAGGACACAGTTGCAACGTTCGCACACCCAGGACACAGTTCAACGCTACACCCAGGACACAGTTCAACGCCACACCCAGGACACAGTTCAACGCCACACCCAGGACACAGTTCAACGCCACACCAGGACCGTTCAACGCCCCACCAGGACACAGTTCAACGCCACACCAGGACACAGTTCAACGCCACACCCAGGACACAGTTCAACGCCACACCCAGGACACAGTTCAACGCCACACCCAGGACACAGTTCAACGCTACACCCAGGACACAGTTCAACGCCACACCCAGGACACAGTTCAACGCCACACCCAGGACACAGTTCAACGCCACACCAGGACACAGTTCAGCACCAGGACACAGTTCAACGCCACACCCAGGACACAGTTCAACGCTACACCCAGGACACAGTTCAACGCCACACCCAGGACACAGTTCAACGCCACACCCAGGACACAGTTCAACGCCACACCCAGGACACAGTTCAACGCCACACCCAGGACACAGTTCAACGCCACACCCAGGACACAGTTCAACGCCACACCCAGGACACAGTTCAACGCCAACCCAGGACACAGTTCAACGCCACACCCAGGACACAGTTCAACGCCACACCCAGGACACAGTTCAACGCCACACCCAGGACACAGTTCAACACTCACCCAGGACACAGTCAACAAGGGTCACAGTTAAGGAAGTTGAAACTCAGAGAACTCACAGGGAAGTTGAAGAAGTGAACCTTTCGGGATCAGTCACAGAGTGGTCAGGAAGTGGAAAAGTCTGGGAAGTGATGTAGTGGAGGCAGGATCCATACTTAACTTTAAGGAGAGGTATGATAAAACTCATCGTGCGGGTATAGTGACCGATTAGCGGCCAGTGAAGAGGCGGGGCCAGGAGCTGTGAATCGACCCCTGCAACCACAACTAGGTGAGTACAGTTCAACATTACTCTGGTAATGAGGTCAACAAAGAAGTGGGCAGTTTGGCACGATTGCTGGCACTCGGGGAGGCACACTTGCTGACACTCGAGGAGGCACACTTGCTGACACTCGGGGAGGCACACTTGCTGACACTCGGGGAGGCACACTTGCTGACACTCGGGAGGCACACTGCTGACACTCGGGAGGCACACTTGCTGACACTCACGGGAGGCACACTTGCTGACACTCTGGGAGGCACACTTGCTGACACTCGGGGAGGCACACTTGCTGACACTCGGGGAGGCACACTTGCTGACACTCGGGGAGGCACACTTGCTGACACTCGGGGAGGCACACTTGCTGACACTCGGGGTGGCACACTTGCTGACACTCGGGGTGGCACACTTGCTGACACTCGGGGTGGCACACTTGCTGACACTCGGGGTGGCACACTTGCTGACACTCGGGGTGGCACACTTGCTGACACTCGGGGTGGCACACTTGCTGACACTCGGGGTGGCACACTTGCTGACACTCGGGGTGGCACACTTGCTGACACTCGGGGTGGCACACTTGCTGACACTCGGGGTGGCACACTTGCTGACACTCGGGGAGGCACACTTGCTGACACTCGGGGAGGCACACTTGCTGACACTCGGGGAGGCACACTTGCTGACACTCTGGCAGTGGCCATCTGGTCAGCTACGCACGCTGGCTAACTGCCTCGTTCCACAGCTTTCATTCGTGTTTTTTTCCTGTGTTCGCCGGCCTCAGTTTGTATTTAGTTTAGTTGTTGTCGACGGCCTTCACGTCTATTACAACTTTCAAAACAGCTAACTTTACAAAATCATTTATAAAAACACTTTATTTATAAATTTCCCTGAACACACGGAATTTTACTGGGGCAAAAAAAAAAAAAAAAAAAAAAAGGGGAAATGTGCCTGAGCATATTGGTACTACCACTGGTATATGGGTGTGAGGTATAGATTTTCAACATTGTAGCGAAGGAGGCTAGAGGCAATTTGTGTGTTTTGAGTTGTGAATATTTTGCAGGGTTACCAAAAGTATAATTCAGAGGACTAGGGAGGGGATGCTGCAGTGGTTTGTGCAGTTAGAAAATGAGCAAAATAGGATAATTGGGATAGTACAGAAAGGATGGGGGGGTTGAAGGAAAGGTAGGGGTCGTCCCAGGAAAAGATGGAGGGAGGGAGATGAAGTTTTGGATGCTAGAGGCTTAGACATCAAGTAGGCTTGTGTGAGAGCGTTAGATCCGAGTGAAGTAAGTAGTTCATGAGACCTGTGGTGGTGTTAGATATGCAGGGTAACCTTCATGAAAGTATTCAGGGGAAACTGGTTAGTCGGACTCGAGTCCTGGGAAGTACAGTTGCATCATCTACACTCCTCGAACAAGGGGTGAAGATGATGCAATTCGAATTGTTAGCTGAACTGTGATGACAGCAAGCTTCTGGAAAGACATGTCACTGGATTTTTGGAATTTCAGTTGAGGTCGTCTTCAGCAGGTACAAAGGAACGATAAGAGAAATCAGGTATTTATGAGAGAAGGAGAGGTTGAGGGTCTTAGGTCCTCGTGGTGTTTGATGGCAAACAGTCGACAACCTTTTTCAGAGACGTGAAGGTGTTCACATGACTTCCAATATTAACTTGTACTTATACGGGAGTGAGCTTCTGGGTAGTTAGCATATGCTATAAACATAAGAACGAAGAAATTAAGGAACACTGCATTCAGTTATACTGTTCCATGCTAAACTGATCCTCTACTGTGAGTCTGGACTGGTGTTGTGAGAGTCTGGGATGGAGTTTTACTAATGTCTGATTAATTATTAAAATATGAGCTGTGATTTATTTTAGCGCATTACTGGGAACGTTTGAAACCCCTTAACCTGCAATCCCTGAAACGCAGGCGAAAAAGATATATCATAATCTACATCTGGAAAATCCAAGAGGGACTGGTACCAAATCTGCACGCATAAATCATTCCCTACGAAAGAAAAAGACTAGTCACACGGTGCAACATACCCCAACGAAAAGCAGGGGTGCCATGAGTACACTAAAACATAATAAGAGTCCGGGTCCCAAGACTGTTCAATAGCCTCCCATCATACATAAGGAGGATTACCAATAGACCTTTGGCTATCTTCAAGCGGGAACAGGACAGATTCCTAAAGTCAGTGCCCAATCAGCCGGGTTGTTGTTGGTACTTTGGATATTGTGTGGCCAGCAGTAACAGCCTGGTTAATCAGGCCCTGATCCACCTGGAGGCCTGGTCGAGAACCATGCCGTGGGGGCGGTGACCCCAGAAATAAACTCCAGGTAGGAAGACTCCAGGTAGATATTTAGTTATCACATCTGGTTAAAATAATTAGTTGTAAGATGAAGAGCAGGGCAGCAGATGAACAAGGAGGCTTTAGGAAAGGTAGGGAGTGTGTAGACCAAGTGTTTACAGTGAAACATATAGGTGAACAGTATTTAGATAAGGGTAAAGAGGTTTTTGTGGCATTTATGGATTCGGAAAAGGCGTATGATAGGGTGGATAAGGAGGCAATGTGACAGATGTTGCAAATGTATGGAATAGGAGGTAGGTTACTGAAAACAGTGAAGAGTTTTTACGAGGATAGAGGCTCAGGTTAGAGTATGTAGGAGAGAGGGAGATTATTTCCCAGTAAAAGTAGGCCTTAGACAGGGATGTGTGATGTCACCATGGTTGTTCAATATATTTGTAGACGGGGTTGTAAGAGAAGTGAATGATCGAGTGTTGGCAAGAGGTGTGGGGTTAAAAGATGAAGAATCTAACACAAAGTGGGAGTTGTCACAGTTGCTCTTTGCTGATGACACTGTGCTTTTGGGAGATTCTGAAGAGAAGTTGCGAAGGTTAGTGGATGAGTTTGGTAGGGTATGTAAAAGGAAATTAAAAGTGAATATAGGAAAGAGTAAGGTGATGAGGATAACAAAAATTTAGGATAATGAAAGACTGGATATCAGATTGGAGGGAGAGAGTATGGAGGAGGTGAATGTATTCAGATATTTGGGAGTGGATGTGTCAGCAGATGGGTCTATGAAAGATGAGGTGAATCATAGAATTGATGAGAGGAAAAGGGCGAGTGGTGCACTGAGGAGTCTGTGGAGACAAAGAACATTATCCATGGAAGCAAAGAGGGGAATTTATGAGAGTATAGTTATACCATATGGGTGTGAAGCATGGGTGGTGAATGTTGCAACAAGAAGGCTGGAGGTAGTAGAGATGTCATGTCTGAGGGCAATGTGTGGTGTGAATATAATGCAGAGAATTCGTAGTTTGGAAATTAGGAGGAGGTGTGGGATTACCAAAACTATTATCCAGAGGGATGAGGAGGGATTGTTGAGGTGGTTCGGAATGTAGAGAGGATGGAACGAAATAGACTGACTTGGAGAGCGTATAAATTTATAGTGGAGGGAAGACAGAGTAGGGGTTGGCCTAGGAAAGGTTGGAGGGAGGGATAAAGGAGGTTTTGTGTGCGAGGGGCTTGGACTTCCAGCAAGCGTGAGCATGTTAAATAGAAGCAAATGGAGACAAATGGTTTTTAGGACTTGACGTGTTGTTGGAGTGTGAACAAGGTAACATTTATGAAGGGATTCAGAGAAACCGGCAGGCCAGACTTGAGTACTGGAGATGGGAAGTACAGTGCCAGCACTCTGAAGGAGGGGTGTTAATGTTGCAGTTTTAAAACTGTAGTGTAAGTGCGCCTCTGGCAAGACAGTGATGGAGTGAATGATGAAAGTTTTTCTTTTTCGAGCCACTGTGCCTTGGTGGGAAGCGGCCGATGTGTTAATAAAGTAAATAAATCTGGTTAAAATTCCAATTTTAAAGTTCTGGATGGATCTTCCAGCTGACTGTGGTGCAAATTTTTAAGGTGTTGGAACAGTGCAGTTCTTGACCGTACCTGACTGAGCGCCAGTGCTCCGTTATCCTTGTGTCAACGTCTCTGCCAGTTTCTCCTATGCTCACTAAATCTCAGTTGTTGCACAGGATTGTGTAAACTCCTTGTGTTTTATCTGAAACTTCTTTGTAATTCTTAGAGAAAAAAAAAGCTTAATATCGGTAGGAAAATATAATTTCGGTGACGTTCCCCCCCAAAAATACCTTGATGAAATAGTCTAATTTTGAACATATATTTTTTTTTAATTTGTCAGATTTTCAGTTTTAAAATGTTTTCTTGCTTTAATGAGTTCTGACTGTGTGAACCTTGGGTTCTGACTGTGAGATTCTGACTGTGTGAACCTGTTCTGACTGTGAACCTTGGGTTCTGACTGTGAACCTTGGGTTCTGACTGTGTGAACCTTGGGTTCTGACTGTGTGAACCTTGGGTTCTGACTGTGTGAACCCTGGGTTCTGACTGTGTGAACCCTGGGTTCTGACTGTGTGAACCCTGGGTTCTGACTGTGTGAACCCTGGGTTCTGACTGTGTGAACCCTGGGTTCTGGACTGTTGAACCTGGTTCTTGTGTGAACCCTGGGTTCTGACTGTGTGAACCCTGGGTTCTGACTGTGTGAACCCTGGGTTCTGACTGTGTGAACCCTGGGTTCTGACTGTATGAACCCATCTGGATAGAATTTGGAGAATTGTATTTTGATTATTGAAACTGGTCATGGAGCCTCAGACTGTCAAGGTTCTTAGGAAGAGGCTGGAAACTGTGCTTGTCTGTATTTGTGAGAACCATGAGAACGTGGATGTAATGGAAGACGTGTAGGTTTTCTGTACACTGTGAATCCCAGGCGGTGTTCAGGCTAGCTGACGAGTACACACAAAAATATGATAGATTTAGACGTGTGTGCTAGTTAGGTATCTTCATAACGAAACGTTGCGCCTACACAGGCTTCTTGAGTCGAATACAGAGGCAACATGAATGGTAGAGATGTAAAGTCTATGAAACTAGTCCATCTTCCTGAGGGAATGACCACCTCAGAACTACGTCTAGTCTAAGATTATAGTTACTCTGTTAAGCTAGGCTAGGACTGAAGGGTGAGTAGCCTTAGTTCATCATAGTCGTTCTTTATAGGCCTATAAACTTGACACTATCTCTCCCATGGTCTGAGGGAGGCCTGCATAACTATGAGACTACAAACTAAGTTAGCCCCCTCCACCCCACCATTCTCCTCCCGTTTACTCCACTTATTCTTCCTCCTCACCTTCCTCATCCTCCTACACAAACAAGCTGCACAATTATTAATCATTCATTTTAACAACGCTTCGTTCTGTTCTCTCTTTCCTAGTTCCTCTGTCTTTTCCACCTCTATTAACTTACTTCCCCCCCCTTTCCTTGCCCCACGTCTCACTCCGTAAATCCCACGACCTCTCCCCTCTCTCTCACCGTCTTTCCTTGTCTCCCTCACCGTCTTTCCTTGTCTCCCTCACCGTCTTTCCTTGTCTCCCTCACCGTCTTTCCTTGTCTCCCTCACCGTCTTTCCTTGTCTCCCTCACCGTCTTTCCTTGTCTCCCTCACCGTCTTTCCTTGTCTCCCTCACCGTCTTTCCTTGTCTCCCTCACCGTCTTTCCTTGTCTCCCTCACGTTCTTACTGCTACCACTGTTCTTCCTCTTTTTTCCCTTCTAGTGATTCCTGAGATGTGATGCAAACCTTCACTTTTCTGCACTTGACCAAGGCTTGGCCAAGGCTTGACCAAGGCTTGATCAAGGTTCGACCGGCTTGACCAAGGCTTGACTAAGGCAACGTTCTTAACTCGCACGAAGCGCTAAGCCCGTTGGGGTTATACAACCCCAGGGACAGGGGGGTGGAGATAATCATGTTTGATCCATAGAATGGGGATGGAGCCAGCCTTTTGATCGAGAGCCTAATTACGTCCCATTTCCCTGGCACTATATAACCCTTGCGGATTTAGCGCACGCACACACACACAGGAGGTGAAGGTCACAGTTACATAAAATAATTTGAATTCAGTGCCACGAAAGAGAGGGGAAGTCAGTAGGCCGAGTGAGAGGCAGGCAGTGTTGCCACATCCCAATACCAAAACTCAGAATAAGTGTGACCAAGCCAGGAAGTTAACGAGATAAGGATAGTCGAGTTAGTGCCAAGGGTATACAGGAAATATAGTTTCAAAGAAACAAAAGAGGAAGCAGGAGCCATTAACGAAGCCAAATCGCGAAGCATCATGAAGAATCGTGGATGAGGGTGCCAGACAACAGCTTCAGCAGAGTAAAGTACAGAGCCTAGTTGTGGTTGTATGGGGGGGCTGAGTCCGACCCTGAATTACTGATAGCTGGGGGTCAATAATCCATGCTCCGGGAGCTGACTATCATCCTAGGATAGTTAACACTTAATTGTAAGGAACAAATGTGGAGGTATAAGTAGAACAACGAGGCAGTGCGCGCGCGCAGGCGCTAAGATCACTAGAATACTCTTGACAGTGTTTATTCAATAAGTAGGCAAAGTATACAGGTATACATGAGTACAGTGATAATCTATCATACGGCAGCATACGTGTAGGGAGCCTAGGATAACCCAGAAGGCGTCAGAGTGAAATATTCTAATTAAATCAATGCAGTGAGGACAGGCGTGCGCGCACACGCGTACTCACACACTCAGGCCTACAGCAGCCTGACCACTAACCCACTAACCACTCCCTCCCCACCTACACACACACACACACACACACACACACACACACACACACACGCTCACTCACACACACACACACAATACATACACATAGCAGCACACGTAGAGAACCCAGGACTTAGAGGGACTTATATTATTGAACACACACACACACACACACACACAGCCTAGCTTAGTATTATTATTCGCTTATAGAATTATTACCAGCAAAATTCTAGCATAATATTAGGATAGTAGTCCAAACTTTCTGAATCTATCTCCCCCTTGCTCTCTCCCTCCCTCACACACACCCTCTCTCTCTCCCTCCCTTTCTCCTTCACACACACACCCTCTCTCTCTATACCTCCCTCTCCCCCCTATCTCCCTCAAACACACACCCTCCCTCTATCTCCCTTCCCCTCTCCCTACCTCTCTCTCTCACTCCCCCCTCTCTCTCACTTCCCCCTCTCTCTCTCCCTCTCTCTCCCTCTACCTATCTCTCTCTCTATCTCTCTACCTCCCTCTATCTATCCACCCTCTTCCACACTTCCTCTAAGCTATCTCTCTCCCCCTCACCCCCTTCCCTATCCCTCTTCTTTCCCCCTTCTTCTAATACTCTCAATACATCCACAAGGGCACACCGTGGATGTATTGAGGGTGGCTCAGGAAGAGGGGTGTCAACAAGGAGGATGATGGCCGATCCGGGAAGGCCACAGTGGGAGGAGGAAATCATCAAAAGGGAAAAGGAATGGGAGAGGAAGATATTGGTGATCACCGAGGAGGAACTCAATAAAAGGGAAAAGGAATGGGAGAGGAAGATATTGGTGATCAGCGAGGGAATGGAGAAGAGGATAGCTGAGGAGAGTAGAAAATGGGAAATGCAAGTCAAAAAAGCAGAAGCCAAGATCCAGATCTTAAAAGTGAAGCTGCAGAGACTGACACAGAATAGAGACAAAAGTAACTGGCCAGAAACGGTGCTTGGAGCTTGTGCATCAGACACAGCCAAAGGGAATGAGGAGAAAAAAGGAGAACTCTTGTATGCACAGGCACTGGCAGACACACGTGGGGCCCGAAGCAAGACGAGCAGGATACTAACAACACACAAGAGGGATATAGAAGAAGCAGACAGGAACAAGAAGAGCACCACAGTAACAATGAATGAGAGCACAGTAACAACACATGAGAGGTTAGACAAAGCAGCAGACACACTAAACGCGGAGACCCCAACAACACACTGCAGCGGACAAGGACGTATGAGCAGGCCGGACATACAAAGGAACATGGGGGATACAACCATGACAGCACCGGGAGAGGCTAATGCATCTCTGACGAGGCAATGGGAGACAGTGGGAGGAGGAAAGGGAGAAGTCGATCTTATCTATGGCCTGAAGGAAGTCGAAGGGGACACCCACGACAGAAGAAAACAGGAGGAGAAAGAAAGGATCGAAGGTATCATGCTAGCAATAGGGGGAGACACGTCCCAAGTGACAAATTTTTGAAGAATCGGGTGGTACACAAGGGGAAGAAATCGACCTCTCAAGGTAATCTTCAAGGCAGAATCAGCCCGCACCACGATCCTGCAAGAGAAAGCACGGCTGAGGATGAATCAGGGGTACCGGAATGTATACCTAGATCGGGACAGAACGCAGGAAGAAAGGGAG
This sequence comes from Cherax destructor, assembly GCA_009830355.1. Classification (NCBI taxonomy): domain Eukaryota; kingdom Metazoa; phylum Arthropoda; class Malacostraca; order Decapoda; family Parastacidae; genus Cherax; species Cherax destructor. Next base: position 162,692 of record WNWK01000987.1, read on the forward strand.
GCCCGGAAGGAGAAGATAAGAAGGCGAAGAGAGGAGAGAGAGGAGACAGTGAGATACGGAGGACACCAAGCCCAAGCAGGACAAACACACACACTGGAAGTACCCATGGCGGGCCTCAAATCACAAAAAACCCACGAAAACCATACACTTTAACACCACACACACTCATCAGTCCCCATGTCCCCACCCCAGCAACCCAAAACCCACCATCACAGCTACCCCCACCCATACCACAAACTCCACCCCACCAACTCATACCCCAACCATACAATCCCCCCCACCCATGCTGCAACCTCCTATGGGCACCCTGCCCACACCCCCCCCAACCCACCAAGATCTCCCTTGTATTGGAAACAAAGTTGAAGGTTTGGTACACAAACGCGGATGGAATTACGAATAAGTATGAAGAGTGGAATGAAAGAATAGGTGAGGTGTCCCCAGACATCATAGCTGTCACAGAAACTAAACTAAATGAGACAGTAACAGATGCAATTTTCCCACACGGATATCAGATCCTGAGGAAAGATAGAAGGAACAGGGGGGGAGGAGGGGTCGCACTGCTTGTAAGGAACCGTTGGAGATTCGAGGAAATGGAAGGAATGGAGGTGTGTAGAGAAAAGGACTTCATAGTAGGTACCATCCAGTCTGGGGAGCACAAGATAGTCATTGCAGTGATGTATAACCCACCACAGAACTGCAGGAGGCCAGGTGAGGAATATGATGAGAACAACAGAGCGATGGTGGACACTCTGGCGGAGGTGGCAAGAAAAGCGCACATGAGCAGAGTGAAGCTACTGGTCATGGGCGATTTCAACCACAGGGAGATCGACTGGGAGAACCAAGAACCACGTGGGGGTCCAGAAACTTGGAGAGCCAAGATGATGGACGTGGTACTGGAAAACCTGATGCACCAACATGTCAGGGACACGACCAGAGTGAGAGAAGATGAACCCGCAAGACTGGACCTTGTATTCACCATGAACAGCTCAGATATTGAAGACATAACACACAAGAGCCCCCTGGGAGCCAGTGACCATATGGTGCTGAGCTTTGAGTACATTGTAGAGCTACAAGTGGAGAGGGAAAACGGTACCAAAAGAGACAAACCAGACTTTAAAAGAGGAAACTACACGGGGATGAGGAATTTCCTGCAGGAGGTTCAGTGGGAAAGGGAAATGGAAGGACAGACAATAAATGAAATGATGGAATACGTAGGGGCAAAGTGCAAGGAGGCAGAGGAACGGTTTATACCCAGAGGAAAAAGATTAAACGGGAAGGCCGGAAAGAGCCCCTGGTTTACCCAAAGGTGCAGGGAGGCAAAGAACCCAAGTAAACAAAGAGATTAGTAGAAGAGCTAGAAACGAGTATGCACAGGTACGGAGGGAGGCCCAGAAACAGTACGAAAATGACATAGCATCGAAAGTTAAGTCCGACCCGAAACTGATGTACAGTCACATCAGAAGGAAGACAACAGTCATGGACCAGGTGATAAGGCTGAGAAGAGAAGATGGGGAACTCACAAGTAACGATCAAGAGGTATGTGAGGAGCTCAACTTGAGGTTTAAGGAAGTATTCACAGTGGAGGAAGGAAGGCAGCTGGGTAGACAGGATGGGGTGCATCACCAACAAGGGATGTATCAAATACTGGAGGGCATACATACAACTGAGGAGGTGGTGAAGCAGTTGCTCAGTGACCTTGATACCTCAAAGGCGATGGGTCCGGACAATATCTCCCCGTGGGTTCTTCGGGAAGGAGCTGAGGTACTGAGTGTGCCACTTACCATAATATTCAACACATCCCTTGAAACTGGGCAGCTACCTGAGGTATGGAAGAGGGCCAACATAGTCCCCATCTTTAAAAAAGGAGACAGAAAAGAGGCACTAAACTATAAACCGGTGTCACTTACGTGTATAGTGTGCAATGTCCTGGAGAAAATCATCAGGAAAAGAATGGTGGAACACCTCGAGCTGAACAGGATAATAAACACCAGTCGGCACGGATTCCGGGAAGGCAAATCCTGTGTAACAAACCTCCTAGAGTTCTATGATGAAGTAACAGAGGTAAGGCAAGAGAGAGAAGGGTGGGTTGATTGCATTTTCCTGGACTGCAGGAAGGCCTTCGACACAGTTCCTCACATGAGATTAGTAAAGAAGTTGGAAGAACAAGCATGTATAACAGGAAGGGCACTGGAATGGATCAGGGAATATCTCACAGGGAGGCAACAACGGGTGTGATAGACTCAGAAGTGTGTCGGTTCGCGGATGATGTGAAATTAATGAGGAGAATCACATCAGAAGAGGACCAAGCAGGACTTCAAACAGACCTGGACAAGCTTGACATCTGGTCTGGCAACTGGCTTCTCGAATTCAATCCCACCAAATGCAAAGTCATGAAGATCGGAGAAGGGCAAAGAAGACCGCTGACAGAGTACAGGCTAGGCGGACAAAGGCTACAAACCTCGGCAAAGGAGAAAGACCTTGGGGTGCGTATAACGCCAAACACGTCTCCGGAGGCACACATCAACCAGATAACTGGGGCAACATATGGGCGACTGGCAAACCTAAGATTAGCGTTCCGTTACCTTAACAAGGAATCGTTCAAGACACTGTACACTGTGTACGTCAGGCCCATTCTAGAATATGCAGCACCAGTCTGGAACCCACACCTGGTCAAGCACGTAAAGAAACTAGAGAAAGTGCAAAGGTTTGCGACAAGGTTAGTTCCACAACTCAGGGGTCTGTCTTATGAAGAAAGGTTGAGGGAAATAGGACTAACAACAGAGGAGACATGATAACGACATACAAAATACTGCGGGGAATCGACAAGGTAGACAGTGACAGGATGTTCCAGAGAGGGAACACAGAAACAAGGGGACACAACTGGAAGCTGAAGACTCAGATGAGTCAAAGGGATGTTAGGAAGCATTTCTTCAGCCACAGAGTAGTGGAATAGTCTAGAGAAAGATATAGTGGAGGCAGGAACCATACATAGTTTTAAGACAAGGTATGATTAAAGCTCATGGAGCAGGGAGAGCAGAGACCCAGTAGCGGACAGCGAAGAGGCGGGGCCAGGAGCTGAGTCTCGACCCCTGCAACCACAATTAGGTGAGTACACACACACACACGGTAGCGGTCAGTGAAGAGGCGGGGCTAGGAGCTAAGTATCGACCCCTGCAACCACAATTAGGAGAGTACACACACACTCACTTCAGCAGAAGATATAACGCTGACATTAATCTTTCAGTGCCTTGAGAAGCTGTAACATCCCCACTTGCTACGTCTGGTCCCAGACCAACGAGGCAGAATTAAATCACAATCACTCTTCTTCATTAAGACCAAATTGACTTCCAAAAATAAAGAGCTTGGTTATAGTGTTTCAGTAAAGTTTAATGAAATTTCAGTGGTGGGGACAAGAGCTTTCCTGATGAAGAATTAGACACGTGTGCAACATCTGGTGTCTTTATTGTAGACGTTTCGCCCTCCAGTGGCTTTATCAATACAAATTATAGGACATAATTGGAAGACAGTAGAACTATATATTAAAGATGAGGTAATCAGTCCCCTCACCCTTGGAGTTGAAGAGCACCGTAGGGAAGAGCACCGTAGTGAAGAGCACCGTAGGAAGAGCACCGTAGTGAAGAGCACCGTAGGAAGAGCACCGTAGTGAAGAGCACCGTAGTGAAGAGCACCGTAGGGAAGAGCACCGTAGGGAAGAGCACCGTAGGGAAGAGCACCGTAGGGAAGAACACCGTAGTGGTGAAAAGTCTGAAGCACAGAGTGGTATAATGTTGGTCAGGAAACAGGAAAAGTGTTTCCTGACGCCAGTAGCTGGAGGTTTTGGTCATCTGACCGAGGGCTTCCGCTGGCTTATCGATCCACCCCTAAAAAATTATGGTTGTGATTATAACCATATTTTTATGAAGCACATGCATGATGATTGGCGCTTATGTTCTGGCGTCAGGTAAGGGACGTGTAGGGACGTGTGGGGAATCCCGCCTACCAGTGACAATATCTTCGTCTGGTACACGTCCCTTACCTGACGCCTTTTCCTCACTCTTCACGTCTACGGTGCTCGTCACCAACTCCAAGGCTGAGGGGCTGATTACCTCATCTTTTGTATATAGTTCTACTGTCTTTCAAATTATGTTCTTGAATTTGTATTGATAAAGCCACTGGATGGCGAAACGTCTACAATAAAGATACCCAGATGTTGCACATGTGTCTAATTCTTCATTTTGTGGGTATTGTATACCATGTGTGCACAAGGACTCTCCTGTTGCTCTCTCCTCAGTTTGGTTAACAGTCTGTAAGGAGTCCTTAGGTTGTCAGAGTCCCTAAGGTATCTGAAATGGATCCTTAGCTTGCTTAATGATCCCTAAGGAGTTTCAAAAATGTCCTTGGTGAGAGGTCTCTAATGGGTTCAGTAGAAGCTCTTAGCTTGGTTAGGAATTTCCCCAACAACCCTGAGGCTGTGTTGTGCTCGCAACCCTCACAGGAATGTCTCCCAGACACTACCTTATGCCAACAGACCCTTTCCCAGGACATTACTACACCAAGCTCCTTACCACACACTCTTTAATTGCTACTCTCTCTCTCTCCTAACCTCCCCTCATTCTTCTTCCTCTGTACTTCCCTCCCTATCCTATATGTATTTTGGCTCGTGAGAGGGACACATGTAAACAAAGTTCAAGACTGTATCAACGACAAGCTTACCAATCAGAAAAAAAGGAGGTGCCATTGAAAGTGTCTGAGTGGCAGGAGGCAACGAACCTAGATCCTTGGAGATCGCTCCTCGACACTATCCATTTCACAGCTTGCATTAATGACCTGGAAACAGAATTAACTTCTATAAAAAATAGTAAATTTAGCGGGTGAAATTGGTAAGAGCACAACATTTTTGGGTGGACGAGTACACAAAAATCTGCACCAGATGGTTTGTGCTGACAATAGATAAGAAAAAGACGCGTTGGTGAGCAAGCTTTTGTTCGCACAAGCTATAATAGTTCTACACAGAGCGAAACATTGTCCCAATAAAAGCTTTAAAAGGCGCATTTCTGAAAACAGTGCGTTTTTAAGCTTTACAAGTTGGTGCGTTGGTCGGAGACGTGGAGGACAGAGTCAATGTGGACACTTGCCAAGTAATGTTTTATATATAAGAGTACCATGAAGGAGTAAAAATTACGACAATTCCCTAGATGAGAAGACTGGAGATGGGGAAGACATGAAATAAACTTGGTACCTCCATTAATAAAAACATTGAAGGAGAGACGAGGTGGTGTTCACTGGACGAGACTCGTCACACACTGAAGATTCAGACACATGACCAACAGTTGGGCGTCTTTGTTGATGTAACTTCTCCTACACAGTAGACGTCTTCAGTCAAATAGAGGAAGTAGGTGTAGTAGTGAAACAAAGATGTAATCAGTCCAGCCCCTGTACACCGTACAGGGGCTGGCTGAGGCAGGAAGAACCATGGCTTAGTTAACTGCACCATCCCGTAGCTCCATTGGTAGCGCACTCAGCTCAGTGAGGTCCGGGGGTCGATCCTCGGTACGGGTGGAAACATTAGGACGTGTTTCCTTAAGACACCTGCTGTCCTTGTTCACCTATCAATAAAATAGGTACCTGGGTGTTAGTCGACTGGTGTGGGTCGCATCCTGGGGCAAAACTGACCGAATTTGTCCGAAATGCTCTGCATAACAAGTGGCTTTCTATATAGTAGTATGTCACTGATGCCAGCTAGGCCTGTATACCTTGTACAAGTACTTGTAGAAATAAAGATATTTACTCGTGGGTCATTAAATGCAGGGTAGAGTGTGTGACAGAGAGAAAAACTTGTAGTTCCCTCGAGGTGGGGGAGTCTTTAGGCCGGTGGAAGGTTTCTGATCCAAGGAACTGGAGCTACTCTCCCCTTCAGTTCAACCTCATTTCCTCAAAGCTACGTACGAGGCACTGTACGAGCCCCGCCAGGTTTAACGCCTCCCCGTGAAAAAATAAAAACAATGCACTGGCAGTCCTCGGTAAACAGTCCCTGACAATCCCCGGCAGACAGCCCCCTGGCAGTCCCCGGCAGACAGCCCCCTGGCAGTCCCCGGCAGACAGCCCCCTGGCAGTCCCCGGCAGACAGCCCCCTGGCAGTCCCCGGCAGACAGCCCCCTGGCAGTCCCCGGCAGACAGCCCCCTGGCAGTCCCCGGCAGAGAGTCCCCTGACAGTCCCCGGCAGAGAGTCCCCGGCAGAGAGTCCCCGGCAGAGAGTCCCCGGCAGAGAGTCCCCGGCAGAGAGTCCCCGGCAGAGAGTCCCCGCAGAGAGTCCCCGGCAGAGAGTCCCCGGCAGAGAGTCCCCTGGCAGTCCCCGGCAGAGCAGCCCCGACAGTCCCCGGCAGACAGCCCCCTGACAGTCCCCGGCAGACAGCCGCCTGGCAGTCCCTGACAGTCCCCGGCAGACAGCCCCCGGCCCCGACAGTCCCCGGCAGAAGCCCCTGGCGAGTCCTGACAGTCCCCGGCAGACAGCCGCCTGGCAGTCCCTGACAGTCCCCGGCAGACACCCTGCAGTCCCTGACAAGTCCCCGGCAGACAGGCCTGCCCTGACAGTCCCCGGCAGACAGCCGCCTGGCAGTCCCTGACAGTCCCCGGCAGACAGCCGCCTGGCAGTCCCTGACAGTCCCCGGCAGACAGCCGCCTGACAGTCCCCGGCAGACAGCCGCCTGGCAGTCCCTGACAGTCCCCGGCAGACAGCCGCCTGGCAGTCCCTGACAGTCCCCGGCAGACAGCCGCCTGGCAGTCCCTGACAGTCCCCGGCAGACAGCCTGAATCCCCGGACAGCCCCTGCAGTCCCCGGCAGACAGCCCCCTGGCAGTCCCTGACAGTCCCCGGCAGACAGCCCCCTGGCAGTCCCTGACAGTCCCCGGCAGACAGCCCCCTGGCAGTCCCTGACAGTCCCCGGCAGACAGCCCCCTGGCAGTCCCCGGCAGACAGCCTGGCGTCCCAGTCCGGCAGACAGCCCCTGGCAGTCCCTGACAGTCCCGGCAGACAGCCCCTGGCAGTCCCTGACAGTCCCCGGCAGACAGCCCCTGGCAGTCGCCTGCAGTCCCCGGCAGACAGCCCCCTGGCAGTCCCGGCAGACAGCCCCTGGCAGTCCTGACAGTCCCCGGCAGACAGCCCCCTGGCAGTCCCCGGCAGACAGCCCCCTGGCAGTCCCTGACAGTCCCCGGCAGACAGCCCCCTGGCAGTCCCTGACAGTCCCCGGCAGACAGCCCCCTGGCAGTCCCTGACAGTCCCCGGCAGACAGCCCCCTGGCAGTCCCCGGCAGACAGCCCCCTGGCAGTCCCTGACAGTCCCCGGCAGACAGCCCTGGCAGTCCCTGACAGTCCCCGGCAGACAGCCCCCTGGCAGTCCCTGACAGTCCCCGGCAGACAGCCCCCTGGCAGTCCCCGGCAGACAGCCCCCTGTCAGTCCCCAGCAGATCACTTTGACATCTAGCATAAGGTAGGCTGATAACTGATTTCCATGTGCTTCTCCCCTTACTTCAAAACTATCATCTCTATCTCCCCTCTTCCTTCCCTCTCTCTCCTTCCTCTACCCTCCTCTTTCCCTCCCTCTATTCTTCACTTTCCCCCACTTCTCTTCAATCTTCCCTTCCATATTTCTTCTACAGCCCACTGCCAGCCAGTGATTTAATATGAACGTAAAATTTCCTCCGTCGATCCAGAGAGAAAGAGAGAAGAAAAGAAAGAGAGAGAGAGAGAGAAGAGAGAGAAAGAGAGAAAGAAAGAAAGAGAGAAAGAGAGAGAAAGAGAGAGAAAGAAAGAGAATAAATAAATAAATAAGCATAGTGTTTTCTTCTTTCCCGAGGTACTATGTGGCTACACCCAAAGGAAATCAGAGGAAATCGTGACCTTTGAAAACCCAAAATGAATGTGAAAAATGTCGCAATTTATTTTGTGGAGAATTGAATCGAAAATACAGTGAGGGTTGTGGCAACAATTTTCCCCAGACACTCGCTTAACTCACTCACTCACTCTCACTCTCACTCACTCACTCACTCTCTCTCTCAACAGCACCAGTCATTCAGATGAACTGGAGAGAGGAATGAGTGCAGGTGGAGCTGCTTACCATTAAGAGGATCATTAACTAACTACAAACTCCCAACATTCCTCTCTGAGAAAGTCTGAATGTCTGAAATCTCCTCTTAAATTTTAATATATATTTTATATGAACAATGGAAGAATGACGGGAGATGTGAGTGCGCCTCAATATATTTAGATTTTTTTATCGTCGGGTAACATTGACTACCTGGACACGACCATCAGGTACAATTGACTACCTCGAGACGACCTTCTGGTACACTTGACTATATGGACATGACCATCACATAAAACTGACTGTCTTGACACGACTATCAGGTAGAGGAGCAAACCAGGAGAACCTACAAAAGAATCTGGACACGCTGCAGGACTGGTCTGACATGTGGCTATTAGAATTCAACCCACCAAATGCAGAGTTGTGAAACTCGGGAAAAGGGCTAAGACGACCTGAAGCCGTGTACATATTCGTGCGACAAAGAATGCAAACCTCTCTCAAGAAGGACCTCGGGGTGAGCATAGTTCCGAGCATTTCAGCACCGGTACACAATAACCAAATACCAGCTGTTGCAAACGTTAAACTAGCAAATTTTGGGACACCTTTCAGGAAATTCGGTAAGGCATTCACGGCCCAGTACACAGCGTATGTCAGGCCCATCTTGGAGTATGCAGCGCCAGTATGAAACACGCATCTCATAAAGCATGCAAAGAAACTAGAGAAAGGGCAAATTTTTGTAACGAGACTGGTCCCACAGCTGTGGTATACGAGACTAGAGGACCTAAACTTAGCGACATTTGAGGACAGGAGGACCTGGGATGAGAGGATCACGATGTAAAAAATACTGAGAGGAATAGACAGAGTGGACAGGCGAGTCTGAGAGGCGAGTCCCAGGTACACAAGGTCACAGCTGGAAGATAAAAACACAGGTGACTTCACGGGAATGTTAGGAAATCATTCTTTAGCCTTAAAGTGGTTAGGAAGTGGAACGTCCTGGAGAGCTTGGTAGTAGAGGCAGGATCCATACTCAGCTTCAAGACGAGGTACGATAGGGTTCAAGTAGCCCAACTTTATTTGTAGATGTTTGTTGAATTCCTGCTTCAAGTGCTTGAAAATGGACTATGTGAACACGACCATCAGTAAAACTGACCACCAGGAACGACCATCAGGTGAAATTAACTATCTAGACACGATTTTCAGGTTAACGTGACTAGACACGACTATCGGGCATAATTCACTGCACCGGTCATCTTCCACCAATAAACAAGAAATATTCATCATTCATTCAATAGTTGTCCTGCCATTAATGTGCAGACAACACACTTCCAACGCCCCTCTGAACTGCAACATCCCTAACCCTTCCTTCAGAGTGCAGGCACTGTACCTTCCCACCTCTAGGACTCGAGTCTAACTAACAGGTTTCCCTGACTCCATTAATGTTTCTTTTATCTCGCTCCAACACGTCAAGACCCTGAAACCACTTCTCCCCACTAGCATTCACTCGATTTTTGTTTGAGTGTTTCTTGAAGTGTTCATTCACTCAGTACGTACGCCTGATGTGTTCGCTATACTTGCTCGCCCAGTGTGTTTACTCGACGCGTTCGGCGGGCGTGTTCGCGGTGCGGGCTACACAGTCCTGGCGCACGTCAAGTAAACAATCAAGAATGTTGACAGTAAATTGTGATAGTTACGACAGGTGGCGCCTGAGTCGCTAGTTTTCTTCAGCAACAATCATGGATTTACAAGTGATTTACGCAAGGCTTGTTAGCAGTGATTTACGCAAAGCTTGTTAGCAGTGAGGTGACTGACGCAAAGTTTATTAAGAGTGAGGTGGTTGGCGCAAGGCTTGTTGACTGTGAGATGGCTCCAGGACAAGCAACTTGTGGAGGAAACACTGGCGAGGGGAAAACACCTAGGTGAATACAGTGAACACCACTAGGTGTACACTAGATGTATACTACTAGGTGATCGCTGCTAGGTGTACACTGCTAGGTGAACACTAGGTGTATACAACTAGTGAACACTATTAGGTGAACAAGTCCCAACAAGCCACTGGCTGTGATAGCCAAAATGAATATGGCTTCACAGCAGCAAAGTAATTATCTTGCCAGATCCAATTACTGAGTTAACTTCAACAGTTGGAAACATGGCAGTAACCCTTAATTAAAAAAACATTTAATTTAAAAACTGACCGGTACTTAATGAACAAGTTCTTGATGCACTCACACTTGTCTACTACTCCACTGGCCTCATCTTAATTGCAACATAGCTCCTGACGAGGCTTTGCTTGCAGTGTGAAAGGCCTAGAGCTAGTCCATTTCATTCCTCCTGTGGCTAGTTTTGCGCGCGCGCGCGCGCACACTCGCCTAGTTGTATTCACCTAGTTGTGGTTGCAGGGGTCGATTCATAGCTCCTGGCCCCGCCTCTTCACTGGCCGCTACTGGGTCACCCTCCCTGCGCCATGAGCTTTATCATACCTCTTCTTAAAGCCATGAATGAATCCTGCCTCCACTACATCGCTTCCCAAACTATTCCACTTCCTGAGTGTGTGTGTACTACCTATAGTGCTGACTGGGGACCCACAGCCTCGGTACAGAAAATAAATGTTTATTACTTCTGGACATTTTTTCCCCAGCAATTTGAAGATTTTCTTTTTCCTACCTCCCCATACACGAGATTTTTAAACTTAAAAAATACGCTAAAAAAAATATACTGGGAATGAAAAAATGCATGACGTCACAAGTCTCAAAAGCTTCACCATCTTCCAGTGGTGGGCAGCGTGCCTAGGATGCTGCAGGAATTTCCTCTCCGGATGGCAACACAGTTTCTGCAAAAGGAAGATGGTCGCTCTTGGGTCCTTGGTTTTATTTCTAAGTTTGTCACATAAATGTTTCAGAAACTGAAGTGTACACTTGCCCCAAGCTCAAGTTCTAGTGGAACAAAGTTATAGCATGGTACATGTATTTCACCTGGGTCTACCTTAAACTGGCGGCACCACCCGATTCAGCTTCAGAGTGTTGAAGATAGATGTCAGTGTAGACACCGACGCAGTCCCACGCTATATCCTATCCAGGTACTCTTGCCATCGAGCCTCAGTACCAGAGGTTTCCGTTTTGCTGGACAACAGGCTGTTGTGAGACATCTCTTCATATATTGACTCTTCGTGCCTGGCATACTTCTGATGTATGACAGACGAGACCATAGAGCACAAATTGACCAGCCGACGCCCTGTTGCAGATACACCTGTGTTCTGAGGGTGGCTTGAAGAGCTACATTAATGCGACTGGCCTGAGGGAATTAGGAACGGCCAAAAGGAAATCTCCAGCATATGGTTCCTTCACTGTTAAGACGAGCTTTGTTCTTTCCTGAAGCACTGTCTAGCAATATTTGGGAGGATTTTATCCACGAAGAGTCTGTCCCAGTGGGACTTTATTATCTCTGAGAGGAGCTGGTCTGCTTGAAGAGTCTGCGAGGCTATCCCACTGTGCTGCTGCGATCAACTTAGGGTCGTGAGGACCTACAGAACCTCTCAAGCGTTCAGGAATTCTCTCCGTCACTAGTTCAATGGATGCCACACACTACGGAAAAACTGCAGGTAATGATATCCGTGTTAGTTTGGGAACTCTTGTTCCTCCCTGTCGCAATGGAAGTATGATCAAGTGAGAAATTCAGTGCCTCCTTGAATATTGATCTCAGTGCCTGATATTCAATTCTTAGCTGTCAAGAAATAAGTCATTTAAACCAGCCTTGATATAGGTATCTAAAGAGTACTTACAATAGCATTACACTGCTGCTTTAAAATTATATAAATGATAAATTAATAAGATTCTCAACATTAAGTCTATAGTATTTAAAAACGTAACATACAGGAACTAAGGCAGGATCAAAGTGGAAAAATACTGATTTAGCAGCGGTACGCAAATTAAATGCTGACTTAGCAGCGGTACGCAAATTAAATGCTGATTTAGCAGCGGTACGCAAATTAAATACTGATTTAGCAGCGGTACGCAAATTAAATGCTGATTTAGCAGCGGTATGCAGATTAAATGCTGACTTAGCAGCGATATGTAGTCAATGCTAACATTTTAGCAGTATGTAGACTAAATGTTAACGTGGCAGTAAAATAGATTAAATGCTAACCTAAAAGCAATGTGCTGATTAAATACGTTAAATAAAACAGTGAGTTGTGTGAATGAGTATTGAGAACACAGTGAGGGTCGGAGCTTGTGACCAGTGACGCCCACACCACCACTCTGGTCAGTGACGCCCACACCACCACTCTGGTCAGTGACGCCCACACCACCACTCTGGTCAGTGACGCCCACACCACCACTCTGGTCAGTGACGCCCACACCACCACTCTGGTCAGTGACGCCCACACCACCACTCTGGTCAGTGACGCCCACACCACCACTCTGGTCAGTGACGCCCACACCACCACTCTGGTCAACAGCGCCCACACCACCACTCTGGTCAATGACGCCCACACCACCACTCTGGTCAACAGCGCCCACACCACCACTCTGGTCAATGACGCCCACACCACCACTCTGGTCAACAGCGCCCACACCACCACTCTGGTCAATGACGCCCACACCACCACTCTGGTCAACGACGCCCACACCACCACTCTGGTCAATGACGCCCACACCACCACTCTGGTCAACGACGCCCACACCACCACTCTGGTCAACGACGCCCACACCACCACTCTGGTCAATGACGCCCACACCACCACTCTGGTCAATGACGCCCACACCACCACTCTGGTCAATGACGCCCACACCACCACTCTGGTCAATGACGCCCACACCACCACTCTGGTCAATGACGCCCACACCACCACTCTGGTCAATGACGCCCACACCACCACTCTGGTCAATGACGCCCACACCACCACTCTGGTCAATGACGCCCACACCACCACTCTGGTCAATGACGCCCACACCACCACTCTGGTCAATGACGCCCACACCACCACTCTGGTCTCCAATGACGCCCACACCACCACTCTGGTCAATGACGCCCACACCACCACTCTGTCATGACGCCGTCAATGACGCCCACACCACCACTCTGGTCAATGACGCCCACACCACCACTCTGGTCAATGACGCCACCCCACCACTCAGTGCGCACTCTGGTCAGTGACGCCCACACCACCACCACCACTGGTCAGTGACGCCCACACCACCACTCTGGTCAGTGACGCCCACACCACTGGCCAGGTCGTCAGTGTAATTGCTTAAAGACAAATCAATAGCTTTGTACACAAAGAATTCATCCTGGAAGCTTCAAGATTCACCAAAAACTATACTACTTATAGTAACCATAGGGCGACGTTTCGGTCCATCCTGGATCATTGTCAAAGACGGACCGAAACGTCTTCATAAGGTTCTTGAAGCTTACAGATAGTTCCAGATGTTGTGAACACCTTACCTCTCCACTTCCAGTACAGAGAAATTCTTCAATTACAACGAAGATGATCATTAACCCGGCTGGATGTCGTACCTGACCTGACCTTGAACGTCTCATCTCCCACTGAACTCAATACTAAATTTTGCAGGTGTTTCTACTCGCCTGTGGCCCGAAAATGACCCAGGATGGACCGAAATGTCGTCCAGTTTTATGGACATTATGATGTCTTATGTACCTGACTGTGGGAGTAACATACAAATATCTCTAACTTGTTACTGAAGTCTCAGATCAAGTGTTTTCTCACCGAGTCTGCTAGGTATATACATTAGTCCTTAGACTATTATTTTACTCATTTATTTCATGCTAATATAATGTGATTAACAGACCAACTCTTTTATTAATTTTATTTAAGAGCCTGTTAATAAAAGCACATTTCTCTGACTTATCCAAATTATTTCCTCGTTGACCTTAATTGAAGACATGATTACTTTAATAGTTATAATCATAACCATGATTTTAAAGGGGTGGACCGGTAAGCCAGCGGAAGGCCTCGGTCAGATGACCCAAAGCTCCAGTTGTGGGTCATCATATGACTAAGACCCGCTTCAGGAAACTTGTCCTGTTTCCTGACAAACATTAGCAACTTAAATGAAGATGTGCAATGAAAAAATTCGTGTTATCTGATATTAGTTCTTGAGGATAACATTGAATAACCTCGTGCTGTTATCTGGTCTTAGTTCATTGGCTAGTTGGTTAGTTTATTGGGTTTGAAGACTGTCACCTGTACAACACCAGTCAAGGACACTTGACTGGTCACTGCTGCCTACCACACCTACAACCTGCTACACTACTCCCTGTATCACTGCTGCCTACCACACCTACAACCGCCTGAAATGAAGCAAATTCTCGGAGTAGGTATACTGAAAGATAAATATCTCCCGGTGTATAAGCTTTCCTCAAAATTAACAGAAGGTATACATAGTACCCAGTGTTCCTGGGCGGAAGTGACAAACACAGCAACAACGGAACACAAGGTTTGTACCGTAAGTTCTGACACAGAATGATGCTCATTGCTGATGTACAATTATTACTGACAATACAGTTTGTCGTTCATCTTCAAGACATTGGGATCTGACGTCAGCTGCAAAACTTCTCAGCGGGACGTCTTTTGATTAGGCTGGCGGCCGCTAGACCACTCGCACACCCGCCCGAGCTGCCACCCAGAACCACTCGCACACCCGCCCGAGCTGCCACCCAGAACCACTCGCACACCCGCCCGAGCTACCACCCAGAACCACCCTTCTTCCCTCCCTGAAATGCGTAGTGCCCATCTACGCGAACAAATCGCCAAAACGTCATAAAATTATCCATTAGCAATTATAACAATTAGAATTAGCAATGCCAATTCAGAGCATTTACAAGCGAGTAACCAGGTTAAATGTAATTAAATTCCGGCTGTTGCTACCATAACATATTGTGACACCTTTTTCGTTATTTGCATTATTTAAAATTACTGAAAAACACACTGCGTTTAAGCTTCTAATATGTGAGGAAATGAACGTTCGTTCACCATCTAAACTCTCGTATGAATGTCAATAGATGGCAATGCGTACCTAGTCTGGGAAATGTTTTCAGTTTCCTAATTTCCAGGCAAGTAATGCCAGTCGGATATGTTGGAAACCCCCGGGGATCTGAAGGGGGAAGTGCTGATGGGCATGAAGGCAAAAGTTTCTCTCTCCTTACAGCGAAATGTTGTCACGATGCTTCACGTGTCTGTCTTCAGTGAGGAATGTGAAAAAGTCGACCAGGTAGTGGGGGAAAGGTGAGGCGGTGAGGGAGGCTGCTCTGATAATGGGAATTGTAATGGTTAGAATGGTTAGAACTTTAAGTTGTAAGAGTGAAAGCAAGGGAATGGCTGCAAGTCGCATGGGTCAAAGCAACCACAGGGGTGAAAGTTGCAGGGATGAAAGAAGTCACAACGGTTAAAACTTGCAGGGAATTAAAAAAAAACAACGGAAGGCAAGGAATGGGTGTTGACCAACATCGTAGCAGTGGCAGCGTGGTTAAACGTAACGATATTTGCAAAATTTACGTAGGTGATCCTGGTGAGCTATATTAAGAGTTATTTAACTATTTCACGAGAGGAAGTGCAAGAGGAAAAAAATGAGGTAGATAAGAAAGGGAGGATGAAAAGGGGAAGAAATGAAAGTTCTTTGAAGAGTCTCTCAGAGGTAATAACTTGGAGCTTCCTCCATCCCTTGTTCCATTGGCAGCGTGTTGACCAGGCGTCGTACGGCTGGCAGCGGTGTTGACCAGGCGTCGTACGGCTGGCAGCGGTGTTGACCAGGCGTCGTACGGCTGGCAGCGGTGTTGACCAGGCGTCGTACGGCTGGCAGCGGTGTTGACCAGGCGTCGTACGGCTGGCAGCGGTGTTGACCAGGCGTCGTACGGCTGGCAGCGGTGTTGACCAGGCGTCGTACGGCTGGCAGCGGTGTTGACCAGGCGTCGTACGGCTGGCAGCGGTGTTGACCAGGCGTCGTACGGCTGGCAGCGGTGTTGACCAGGCGTCGTACGGCTGGCAGCGGTGTTGACCAACAAGTGAGATCACTGAGCTGGAAAACGTACGGAGAACCTTCACCGATCGTACACGCTCAATCATCTAAACGACTGGCAACGCTTGAAGTCACTTCAACTGTACTCCTTGTGACGTAGGTGAGAAAGGTACACAAATTAAAACGGGAAAATTCTGGAGGGACTGGCTCCAAACCTGATCATCGAAATCACTGTGCATGACACGAGTCTTGGCAGACTGTGCCAAATACCTCTTATAAAAAGTAGGAGCGCGACGAATACACTGAACTGGTTCAGTGTCAGAGGCCCTCGACTCTTCAACGCCCCTCTTCCGTGCTTAAAGGAAATTACCAACAAACCTCTGGTTGTTTGCAAGATACTGGACAAGTTCCTCGTATAAACGTCTGACCAGCCGGGCGGTGGTTCGTACGTTGGACTTCGTGCGGCCAGTAGTAACTGCCTGGTTGACCAGTTCTTCATTCTCTAGGCCTGGTTTAGGACCGGGCCGCCGAGACGTTGATCAACTCACCCCCCGGAAACTTCCTTCAGGTAGCCCACATTCCTAGTCTCCACCTCTCCCTACCTCCCTTTCCTCCTTTCAACCCTCCCCAACTCGCTCTCTCTCCCTCTCTCTCTCTCTCCCTCTCTCTCTCTCTCTCTCTCTCTCTCTCTCTCTCTCTCTCTCTCTCTCTGCCTATACATTTTTAAATAGACTTCAATATATTGCACACCGCTTTATCCTGACGATGATTTGCATAAATTATTCCTCTTGTTTTGGTAACACATGATCAGTAGTGACCCATCGTGTGTAGTAGTTGCATCATGTGTGGTCACCTGTGGTGTTATCCTGCCACTGTAGTGTCAGTGGTCACCTGTGGTGTTATCCTGCCACTGTAATGTCAGTGGTCACCTGTGTATTGCACATCCCTGTTATCCACTGTAGTGTCAGTGGTCACCTGTGTGTTATCCTGCCACTGAGTGTCAGTGGTCACCTGTGGTGTTATCCTGGTAACACTGTAGTGATCAGTAGTGTCACCCATCGTGTGTGTAGTTGCCATGCCACTGTAGTGTCAGTGGTCACCTGTGGTGTTATCCTGCCACTGTAGTGTCAGTGGTCACCTGTGGTGTTATCCTGCCACTGTAGTGTCAGTGGTCACCTGTGGTGTTATCCTGCCACTGTAGTGTCAGTGGTCACCTGTGGTGTTATCCTGCCACTGTAGTGTCAGTGGTCACCTGTGGTGTTATCCTGCCACTGTAGTGTCAGTGGTCACCTGTGGTGTTATCCTGCCACTGTAGTGTCAGTGGTCACCTGTGGTGTTATCCTGCACTGAGTGTCAGTAGTCACCTTGTGTTATCACTTGGAAAGTCTGTCACCTGTAGCATGTCAGTGGTCACCTGTGGTGTTATGCCACTGTAGTGTCAGTGGTAACCTGATGGTGTTATCTGACACTTAGTGTCTGTCAGGTGCTCCCTAAGTGGTCACCTGTGGTGTTATCCTGCCAATTACAGTGGTCAGGATGTCGAGTGGTCACCTGTGGTGTTATCCTGCCACTGTAGTGTCAGTGGTCACCTGTGGTGTTATCCTGTTATAGAGGTCTGAGCTCAGACCTCTACAACAACAATTGTTATCAATTAAGGAAAGATCCTGGACTTCACCTTACAAAACAGACAAAGCAAATGCGATAGTAATTATGGACAAGGTAGATTATAGGAGAAAAATGAACATGTTATTAGAAGACTTAGTTGTTGCTAGTCTTAGGTGCCCCTTAAGACTAACAGTGCGGCCAGTATCACCTAATTACAAGAGGAGCAGGAAATAGAGCAGACGCTGAGAAACATCAGTCACGGGAGAAACATCAACTAGAACACTACTAACTGTATTAAAGAACAAAAAGGCACAATATGGTGACTGGAACAATACACAAATAACCCGCACATAGAAACTTATGACGACATTTCGGTCCTACTTGGACCATTAACTAGTCACACTGACTAGTCCATGGTCCTAGTCGGACAAAAACGTCGTCATACGCTGACTCTTATGTGCGGGTTATTTGTGTACTATTAGTCTGACGAATTGCTAGTTTGACATCCCCGCGGCTCGGGGTAAGCCCGAGCCAGGGCGGACACCTCAGGTAGGGAAAATTGCAGTAGTGTCAGAAAGTTGATTTAGAGAAGAAAGAATACTTGGCAGTGTAAGTTGATGGACGTGGAAGAATGACTTAGACGAGAGAATGATCCGTGAAGGGTGTTGAAATTAACGTTAAGAAAGCGAGGATAAGAGATGGGGAGGGGAGGGAAGAGGGGACGGGAAGACAGGAAAGAGGGAGGGGAGGACAGGAAAGAGGGGAGGGAAGAGGGAACGGGAAGACAGGAAAGAGGGGAGGGGAGGACAGGAAGAGGAGGAGGACAGGAAAGAGGGAGGACAGGACAGGAAAGAGGGGAGGAGGACAGGACAGGAAAGAGGGAGGAGGACAGGACAGGAGAAGGAGGAGGAGAGGGAGGGAGGACAAGGAGGAGAAAAGCGAGGGGGAGGAGATAAGAAAGAGAGAGAACAGGACATGGGAGGGAAGGGGAGGGTTTTAGAAGAAATTATTTGGTGGCAGGGTATGATGGACACTGTGTAAAACATGTGCTATAGCCAACGTTTTGCCCTGGTGAGATCTTTATATAATCGATGTTTCGCCCTGGTGAGATCTTTTTATAGCCGACGTTTTTGCCTGGTAAGACCTTCATCAAGTATTACCATACGAATGGACGTGGAGCTTTACAAAGCTCTACCTGAGCGAAAGGTTATCTTAATAGTCTTCCTGTGCTCTACGTGTTTTTATATTGCCTAAGTCTGTATCGCGATTAATTGACGGAGGATCGAGCCTTCATAACTCCTGGTGCTGACCCATGCGGGTTTAGCGCTTCACATAAAACAGAATATTAATCTCCCTTGTTATTGATCTCCCTTGTTGCCACTCTTACTGATCTCTTGTTCATCTCCCTTTTAATTGTTCATATCCCTGGTTATTGTTCATTTTGCTTCTTATTATTGTTCACCTTACTTTGTTGCAATTCCTATCTTCCTTGTTGCAGTTGTTGATCATCTCAATTGTAATTGCTCAGCTCCATTGCTGCAATTATTTATTTTCTAATGTTGAGCCAGAAAACTTTACTAGGACAATGAAGACATGATTAATTATGTGTATTTAAACAAGGGTTGGATGTGAGAAGTGGGTAATAGTAAGTGGTAATGCACCTCTAACAAGAGGATAGATTTTGGGAGGAGTTAAAAAAAGTATTTAGGAGCTCTGAACCAAGTTAGAAAATAATTGTTATGGGGGACCTACTAGATGGTAAATTGGGATAAACTGTTGTAGAGAGTAATAACCAAGACTGGAGTGCCAGGGGTGAATGCTAATGGAGAGGCCTCTAATTGAACTGTGTATTGACTGAGGTTGGGTAATAGGTGATACGTGTTTTAAGAGAAAGATGAGAGATATAAGAGATACAATATAAGGAGTGATGATAGCAATTTGTTGAATTATGTATTAGTTGATAAAAGGTTGATGGGTAGACTTTTGGATGTGCATGTTTTTGGAGGGGCGATAGGTATATCAGATCATTATTTAGTTGTAGCTACAGTGAGAATAAGAGGTAGATGGGACACAGAGAAAATGTAATCAGTAGGTAAGAGAGGAGTGAAAGTTTATGTATCAAAGGAGGAGATAATTAAGGTAAGATATAAGCAACTTCTACTACCCCCTTTACTTCTCGTAGACCCAGGAGATCAAGCTTCTTTTCTTTCCTAACAACCACAGTCAGATTCTTCCTTCCCGTCTGTGCTACACCCACTCACAAACAACCCACCTTTAACATTTCCTCCTTTGTCTTCCTAGTAATTTATACAGGAGGGTTACCAGCCCCTTGCTCCAGGCATTTTAGTCGTCTCTTACGACACGCGAGGCTTTACAGAGGAACAGTGTACACTGTCATCGTGGAGATGAAAGTCAACATTTTTATGAAAAAGAACTATTAAGAGATTAGAATGAAACTCGGATGAGTGTGTATGCACTAACATACACAACAGCATGTGTAATATGAAACAGGTGTAAGCAATAGTTGTAGCAAGATGCACCTGTCATCTTGCATGTTTATGAGACGCAAGATACACCAGAAATCTTACCAGTAAAGGAAACAATTACAGGTTTCTGTTTCACACATACACTTATCAGGAGGGTTGTATCTCCCTGGGTGGTTGCTGTTTACCAACCTACTACCCACTGGGTGGGCGAAACGTCGCCAATAACGAAGCGTATTATTGCCAACGAAACGTTGGCAATAATACGGAAGCGGAGGAGGATTATTTTTATGTTCCGTGCTAACCCTGTGTGGATCAGTGAGCGCAAGTTGTGGAGACGCTGTACTCCTTCCGCTAATACCAAGACAATGTGTACTCTGGCAGTCAGCTACTGTTTTCCACTGCAAGTACAGTCCACAGAGGCCTCTATCCAGCATGGATCGATGCTGTTGCTGCCACCACTGTTGATATTGTTGTTGCTGCTGATATTGCTACTGATGCTGCTGCTGCTGCTGCTGCTGCCACTGCTAGTGTTGCTGCTGCCACTGCTAGTGTTGCTGCTGCCACTGCTAGTGTTGCTGCTGCCACTGCTAGTGTTGCTGCTGCCACTGCTAGTGTTGCTGCTGCCACTGCTAGTGTTGCTGCTGCCACTGCTAGTGTTGCTGCTGCCACTGCTAGTGTTGCTGCTGCCACTGCTAGTGTTGCTGCTGCCACTGCTAGTGTTGCTGCTTCCACTGCTAGTGTTGCTGCTGCCACTGCTAGGAGTCACCAACAACCTCACACTCAGTACTAACTTGCTAGAGGCGCGCTGACACTACAGTTCAAAATTACAAATATTGTCAACCTCCTTCAGAGTGCAGGTGCTGTGCTTCCCACCTCCAGGACTCAAGTCCGGCTAACCAGTTTCCATGAATCCCTTCTTAAATGTTACCATGCACACACTCCAACAGCACGTCAAGTCAACTCGCTTCTAACACACACACACACACACACACACATACACACACACACACACACACACATACATACATACATACATACATTTGTATAACACAAAGTAGTTACACAGCCACATGAGGAGGAAAACAACAGTCAAGGATCAGGTAATCAGGTTGAGGAAGGAAGGAAGGGAGCTCATAAACAACGACCAGGAAGTATGTGAAGAGCTCAACCTAAGATTCAGGGAGGTATTAACAGTGGAGACAGAGAAGCTCCGAGAAAACAGAGGTGGTAGGGTGCACCAGCAAGTGCTGGACACTACGCAACCGAAGATGAGGTAAACAAACTGCTAGGGGAAGTAGATACCTCGAAGGCAGTGGCCCTCTTAACAACAATCTTCAGTAAATCTATCGAAACTGGGCAACTGCTTGAGGTGTGAAAGACAGCAAATGTAGTACCATTTTTTAAGAAAGGAGACAAACAAGCTGCACTAAACTACAGATCAGTGTCACCAACATGGTGACACTGGTCACCATGTTGGCGCACCCCAATACACCACACTACTGCACCACACCACAATACACCACTGCATCACACTACAATACACCACACTACTGCACCACACCACAATACACCACTGCACCACACTACAATACACCACACTACTGCATCACACCACAATACACCACTGCACCACACTACAATACACCACACCACAATACACCACACCACAATACACCACACCACAATACACCACACCACAATACACCACACCACAATACACCACACCACAATACACCACACCACAATATATCAAACAACACTACACATCATAGTGTGACTCCACATCACATCTATCACACACATCAGCAAACCACACCACCCTAGCACCATACACACCACACTGTAGCACCACATATACCACACTGTAGCACCACATATACCACACTGTAGCACCACATATACCACACTGTAGCACCACATATACCACACTGTAGCACCACATATACCACACTGTAGCACCACATATACCACACTGTAGCACCACATATACCACACTGTAGCACCACTAACCTGAATGTG
This sequence comes from Cherax destructor, assembly GCA_009830355.1. Classification (NCBI taxonomy): domain Eukaryota; kingdom Metazoa; phylum Arthropoda; class Malacostraca; order Decapoda; family Parastacidae; genus Cherax; species Cherax destructor. The sequence goes on from WNWK01000987.1 coordinate 184,851, forward strand.
CACCATAAGACCACATTGTAGGCACCACATATACCCCTTACCCCTATACCACCTGCTGCACCCATATCCCTTCACTTTCTCTAACCTTGTTAAATGTTGTACATGAAGGAAGATGGTGAGTGAGGTGGTACAGGCCCCCCCCTCTCTCTCTCTCTCTCTCTCTCATCTCTACTTATCTCTCTTCTTGTCAATGTTTTATCTTGTATTCTCTTTCCATTCTCTTTTATATTACTTCATTTCTTACCTTCTCTTATATTGTGTGTGTCGTCTCTTCCCCCAGGTTCACCGCAGTCTCTTCTCTTCCACTATTCTCTCTACTCTCCCTCCACCTCCCCTCATCATCACCGCTCTGGTCATCTCTTCCCCATCATCTATCCATTACCCTCCTACCACTTTATTTACTCTCCTCTCATTTAATTCCCTCATCGTTAATTTCTCTGTCATCTCCCATTAATCCATTTAACTACCCTCTTCCCTTTCCATCTTCAAAGGGAGGGGAGGGGAGGGGAGGGGAGGGGGGAAAGGAAATGAATGGGAGTTCAGGTCTTTTGATCCAAGGAATTAGAGTTACCTTTGACTCCTATTCCTTTTATCAAACTTGGTTAACTTCTCTTCACAAGGGGCTGTATGTCCTTTCAAGAGTGTATGTCTGTAAGTAGTGTACACGCACGCAAACGTACTTGCACGCAAACTTTCCCTCTCACACACACACACACACACACACACACACACACAATGCATTATTCTTCATTTGTCTTGTAATGTAGTGCCACGAGGCTCCACTTCCCTGCTCTCATGTCCAACTAACGTGTTTGTATAATATACATGTTGGTATGTATATATATATATATATATATATATATATATATATATATATATATATATATATATATATATATATATATATATATATATATACAAACGTATATATATTGCATTATTGAATGCTTTCTATATTTTTAAAAACAAAGTCGAGAAAATTCTATGGATATGTCACTGAAAATTTCGTTATGGAGACATCGATCATACCGAGGGTGGAACCCTACCATCCTCTCAAGGTGACCTTGGAAGTTGATTTCAGTTGTGCCGTTTATCCGATTTTTCAGTAGTTCCGTTTATTCGACTTTCATGAGTTCCATGGAAAGGTTTTTCAAAAGTACAGCACAGCCTACATGGAATCAGTACAATAATAATAATAATAATAATTATTACTATCTTTGCTTCATCCGCTTCTTGTGCTCTTCCGTCTCTGCCATTTAAAGACTCACTGAACTAGGTGAGTATAACTAAGTACTGTCTCCATGGACAGACGAACGAGCCTCCACCATTCCTTGTGCTGAATAATATATATGGGTTTAACCTTTCCCATGAATATATTAACTGATGATTCACATTCTTATGCTTGTGTACACAGGAGGAGGTAAGAAGATTGCAAGAGAGGAACGGCCACGCTACTCTTTTAGAGCTGTGGTTGGCAACAAGTGGCCCGCACTCCCCTGGGTGACCAGGTACGTCTAGGGAGCGCTGGTATTCAGTGGTCCTCGAAGCTTGGCAACAAGTACTGCTGCTCCAGTCAGCGCTGTGCTTCCTCAGTGGAGGCTAAGGTTAAGAAGCTCTGGTCTAGAACAGGAACGACAGTGTTGCTTGACTCAGTTACCTGAGGACACACTTTATGAAGCCCTAGGATGGGATGGATAGAGAGAAGAAGAGAGGTGAAGGAAGAGATTAGTAAATTACCTTCTGTGCGGAAAATAAGTAATGTAGTCTTGAGCGATAATTAGCAGTGTCACTGGTGTCAATCACTGGCAAAATAAAATGATTTTACTCTTACCCCTTATTTGTGACCGCCAATATGGCTTCAGAAAAGGATTTCCTGCAACTGACCATTAAACCTCTCCATTAGGTAACAGTGGTCACTGGATGATTTAAAGTTCAGCTGTGTTATAGTACTGGACATTGCTGAAGCCTTCGACTGAGTATGGCACCAGGCACTCTTGACAAAACTGTCAGCAATTAGTCTCTGGCTCTGTGCTACACTAAGTGACTTTCTTCAAGGTTTATGTCTCGTAGTAGTTCTCAGTAAATTAGTAAACCAGTATTCCATATGAAGTGTGCTTGGTCCATTGTTATGGAATGTTTAGGTCAATGACCTGCTTCACCTCATCCCGGTATCCCATCCCTATACAGAAGACAGTAATGTAACATTTATTTTTGCAAGAGAAGAAAGGCAAGCTGCTCTTGAGATATCAATCACCAGCTTACAGCTATATCAGTCTGGGTGTTTACATTTTCTTCTGAAAATGTAAGGGTCTCATAGCATGATGTAAACACTGGAGACGTCTTGAGATTGAACGAAAGCGTGTTAGAGCCAGGTGATGGGAGTTCATGCCCTGGAGGTGAAATGTAACTACACAATGTTCCTGAGGAATTGTGTGATAAATCGTTCAGTCAGGGTAACCAAGACGCTAAAAGAATAAAGGCATATCTCGTACCTGCTCGACAGCAGAGGCTGCAAAACTCTGTACGAGGCACAAGTACTCTCACCTTTAGTGTGCACCACTTTCATGGATTGTCTGCGCCCCCCTCCCGTCTCTTCTACTACTACAACAAGACGGGCAACAAGCAGAAACTACACTCTGGCTCTACTATACTCACGAACTTCACTTCATGTGAGATCATTCATTCCTAGAATGACTCGAGTCTGGATCATATCTGAGAAACATACAAACATTAATAAAGTACTCAACTAACACAATTAAATCTCTGGCCCACAGCTGGCTCCAACTTCATCCTGTTCCGTATTTATTTGTTTCCCGAATGTAATGAGAGGGAGAGAGAGATGGGGGAAGGAGACCGACCGAAAACCCGCCCACCCATTCCATGCATTTTTCTTGCTTGGTCGATACTTGGTTCCAGACTCAACTGAGAGTTTAATTTCCCTGCAGATGTTTTTGACTGTCTTGGCTATCACTTGCATAAAGCGCATGTTACTCATAATGTGGCTGTCAGCACTTTCTACGTACCACACAACAGGGTTGGTAGGTAGGTTTTACTGAGGCAACATATCGCTCACTCATGACTTGGTAAAGCTCTGTAAAGATCATAACGTTGTCAAAATTAAAACTTCCTCTATAACGTTTCTTCAGTACTGTGAGCGGTACCCAGATTATATCCACACACCAGCATGTCCAGTTAGTATCCACACACCAGCATGTCCAGTTAGTATCACACCAGCAGCATTGATCACACCAGCATGTCCAGTTAGTATCCACACACCAGCATGTCCAGTTAGTATCCACACACCAGCATGTCCAGTTTGTATCCACACACCAGCATGTCCAGTTTGTATCCACACACCAGCATGTTCAGTTAGTATCCACACCCAGCATGTCCAGTTAGTATCCACACACAGCAGCATGTCCAGTTAGGTATCCACACACCAGCATGTCCAGTTAGTATCCACACACCAGCATGTCCAGTTTGTATCCACACACCAGCATGTCCAGTTTGTATCCACACACCAGCATGTCCAGTTAGTATCCACACTCCAGCATGTCCAGTTAGTATCCACACACCAGCATGTCCAGTTAGTATCCACACTCCAGCATGTCCAGTTAGTATCCACACACCAGCATGTCCAGTTTGTATCCACACACCAGCATGTCCAGTTAGTATCCACACTCCAGCATGTCCAGTTAGTATCCACACACCAGCATGTCCAATTAGTATCCACACTCCAGCATGTCCAGTTAGTATCCACACACCAGCATGTCCAGTTAGTATCCACACACCAGCATGTCCAATTAGTATCCACACACCAGCATGTCCAGTTAGTATCCACACACCAGCATGTCCAGTTAGTATCCACACACCAGCATGTCCAGTTAGTATCCACACACCAGCATGTCCAGTTAGTATCCACACACCAGCATATCCAGTTAGTATCCACACACCAGCATGTCCAGTTAGTATCCACACACCAGCATGTCCAGTTTGTATCCACACACCAGCATGTCCAGTTTGTATCCACACACCAGCATGTCCAGTTTGTATCCACACACCAGCATGTCCAGTTAGTATCCACACACCAGCATGTCCAGTTTGTATCCACACACCAGCATGTCCAGTTTGTATCCACACACCAGCATGTCCAGTTTGTATCCACACACCAGCATGTCCAGTTAGTATCCACACACCAGCATGTCCAGTTTGTATCCACACACCAGCATGTCCAGTTTGTATCCACACACCAGCATGTCCAGTTTGTATCCACACACCAGCATGTCCAGTTTGTATCCACACACCAGCATGTCCAGTTTGTATCCACACACCAGCATGACCAGATTCGACTAGTTCAGTCCCTCGCTCATATCCCAATAGAAAGCGTTTGTGTGTGGTAATAATTTGCGCTTATTACTTTCTCTTCTGTTTTATAATTCCTCTCATATCTACGTTCAAAACTTGATGATAATATTAAACTCCTTTTATTTACAAAACCTTTTAATCGAGGTTCTTGTTTTCTCGCTGTTTCATGGAATCATGTGTCAGAGGGTGGGGAGAGAGCCTTCTATTTTACTATCACTTGCAGTTACTGTTGTACACCCTCGGTTATCTGATAATAGACAGTAGTAGACAGCCTCAGTGCGAATTAAAAAATTCTGCTGTCTTTCCCTTGTACTCATACGTACATTTTTTGCTTTGTCATGTACCGCTATTTACTCGCATGTACAGAACAGTGGATGGCGCTGTTCACAACTCACCTGAAAACTAGGAATTTTGTCTAGGTGTTTCGCTGCGCCCTGAAACATTATCACTCCACGAAGTAATAAATTGGACTTCTCGAAGTGCTCAACCCGCGTGTGGTTATTGTGAGGTGTTGTGGAGGCTCGATCCTCTCCACCGATCACGGCACAATCTAGGTTCACTCTGTTTTTACCTGTTGGAAGCGCCTAGCATGCGTTCAGTACTAGCTAGTATTATCCACTATTTGCTAGTATTATCCAGCATTTGCTAGTATTATCCAGTACTAGCTGACATCATCTGTACTTGCTAGTATCATCCAGTACTGGCAAGTATCATCGAGTACTAGGTGACATCTGTACTTGCTAGTATCATCCAGTACTAGCTAGTATCATCGAGTACTAGCTGGCATCATTGAGTACTAGCTGGCATCGTCCAGTACTGGCTGGCATCGTCCAGTACTGGCTGACATCATCAGTACTAGCTTGCATCATCCAGTACTAGCTTGCATCATCCAGTACTAGCTTGCATCATCCAGTACTAGGTGACATCTTTACTTGCTAGTATCATCCAGTACTAGCTAGTATCGAGTACTAGCTGGCATCATTGAGTACTAGCTGGCATCATTGAGTACTAGCTGGCATCGTGAGTACTAGCTGGCATCGTCCAGTACTAGCTGGTATCATCCAGTACTAGCTGGTATCATCCAGTACTAGCTGGTATCATCTAGTACTAGCTGGTATCATCCAGTACTAGCTGGTATCATCCAGTACTAGCTGGTATCATCCAGTACTAGCTGGTATCATCCAGTACTAGCTGGTATCATCCAGTACTAGCTGGTATCATCCAGTACTAGCTGGTATCATCCAGTACTAGCTGGTATCATCCAGTACTAGCTGGTATCATCCAGTACTAGCTGGCATCATCCATCCTTAGACTAAGTTATTTCAACCCATAATCTGGTAACAGCATATTATCTGAGTGACATCACCTGTCTGTACCACTGCTGTACCTGGTTGTACCACTGCTGTACCTGGTTGTACCACTGCTGTACCTTGTACCACTGCTGTACCTTGTTGTACCACTGCTGTACCTGGTTGTACCACTGCTGTACCTGGTTGTACCACTGCTGTACCTGGTTGTACCACTGCTGTACCTGGTTGTACCACTGCTGTACCTGGTTGTACCACTGCTGTACCTGGTTGTACCACTGTTGTACCTGGTTGTACCACTGCTGTACCTGGTTGTACCATTGTTGTACCCGGCTGTATCGTGACTGAACCCGCCTGCATGAACCACCATTCCAGAGATGAGTTACCTGCCAAGGAAATGAGTCAAGTTATAATTTCTCTTCAGTAAAAAGATGCGCATGTTACTGTTGACACTACTACTGTTCCCATTACTGCTGTGCTGCCACTGCTGCTGCTGCTGCTGCTGATACCTTTAATACTACTGTAGCTGTCACTAATTCTACGACCGTCACTACTGGTCTATTAGTTTCAGGACTCGCTTGCCTTGGCTTCAAACCTCACCCGTTCCCTGATTTACCACCACCACAACCACCACCAACAACAACAACAACAACACCACAACAACCACCACAACAACAACCACCACCACCACAACTACTACTTCCCCCGCCTCCCTATCGTATTGTCTCTTCTCCCCAGAGTAGACTTGAGAGTGGTCCAGAAGGAAGGTAAACACCGCCACAACAATATCTGTCTTTATATGTAATTGAAGAAAATAAAAGGACACAGTGATGAAAAGACGCATTTTGCAGGAGCTGCTTTTTGAGGCAACATTTCGATCAGTCCTAATAAAAACGTGTCCTTTAAAGTGTTCTTTTCCTCCAGCACTGCCCGCAGCATCCCTTGTAGATCCCAGGTGGAGACACAAACGAGGGAACAGATTTAGGAGGGCTGTAGATTTCGCCTTCTAACCGAGGTTATCTTCAGTAGACAGAGGCAGTATTTGACGTCGGACTTTAGGGAAAGATATTCACATTAACTATACAAGTTTGTTTACGAGCAATTTGTTTCGTAAGCAGACTTGTATAGTTAATGGCGCAGGGCTAGTTCTGACTTATCCCGAAGATGACAGAGCCAGGAGGATGTGTCTGGAAGCTGCCGTCATCCTAACAGAGAATGACAAGGACGAGCCTTCATCACTACCTGCGTTGATTGACCCTCAAGGGACGGAGGATTAATCCTTCACTACCTGCGTTGATCGACCCTCAAGGGATTCAATGTTTCAAATAAATCCAACGTGAATTAACCGAGTGTTGACAGCATCTATAAACGACATTGTGGTGTTGTTCTCCAGGGATCGTAAGATTATTTTAATTGGAAAATGATGCACATACTGCAGCAATTATTGATATTGTGTGGCGGTGTTGCAGAAGTCTAGGTTGATGTTGATTAATAAGAATGTGCAACAGTTGGGTATCTTTAGTGCTGAAACGTTTCGCCTTCACAGTAGGCTTCTTCAGTCAAATAGAGAGGCAGCAGATGTAATAGCGAAGTAAAAATGATGTAATCAGTCCTTGGAGAAATAGCATGGAGGAGGTCAGTCCCTCAGGATCAGCACCATTTTTCCAAGGTTGATGGACTGTTTACATCATCATTCCTCCACTACTACACCTGCTGACTGTATTTGACTGAAGAAGTCTACTGTGTAGGCGAAAAGTTTCAACAATGATACATGTGTCTTGTCGGTAATTTACATCGTTTTCAACATATGACGACGACGACGACCACCACCAGTCTGTGTTGTAGTCCGTATGGTTACTGTTGGTTTACGGCTCTTGTTTTTTAGTCAGAATGTGAAGTTTTTTGGTGTCCCAGACCATGAACGGACGAATGCCGAGGAAATGCACTGGAAAACGTACAGAGGAGGATGACAAAGTTGATCCCATGTATCAGAAATCTTCCCTATGAGGATAGACTGAGGGCCCTGAATCTGCGCACTCTAGAAAGGCGTAGAATTAGGGGAATATGATTGAGGTGTATAAATGGAAAACAGGAATAAATAAAGGGGATGTAAATAGCGTGCTGAAAATATCCAGCCAAGACAGGACTCGCAGCAATGGTTTCAAGTTGGAAAAGTTCAGATTCAGGAAGGATATAGGAAAGCACTGGTTTGGTAATAGAGTTGTGAATGAGTGGAACAAACTCCCGAGTACCGTCATAGATGCTAAGACGTTGTGTAGTTTTAAAAATAGGTTAGATAAATACATGAGTGGGTGTGAGTGGGTGAGAGTTTGGCTCTGACTAGCTTGTACTACCAGGTCAGTTGCTGTACTAATTCCTTAAGTGGTAGTGACCTGACTACCTGGAGACGGTAGCTCCAGATGGTCGGCTAGATAATTATATGAGTGGGTGCAGTTGGGTGTGAGTTGGTCCTGACTAGTTTGTGCTACTAGGTCAGATGCAGTGCTCCTTCCTTAAGTGAATGTAACCTGACCTGGCTGGGTCGGGGCATTGGCTTAAGCCTGTTGGAGACTTGGACCTGCCTCGCATGGGCCAGTAGGCCTGCTGCAGTGTTCCTTCTTTCTTATGTTCTTATGTTAAGCTGCTGTTGCGAGCTCACTCTACAGTAGACATCATGGGCCACATCCACAAGTATCCCACTGTGAAGTGGTGGCCCCAGTGGGCCCTAGAGACTAGCAGTAAGTTGTATACAAGCTTCAGCATCCCTCAGGGAAGTTAATCTATGACGGTGAGAAGTTCTTGATCCAAGGAACTGGAATTGTTCTCAACCTTTGAGGTTTGATCATCCTCCTTCAAGGAAGAGTCACTAACACTCACCTCTGTCTACACCTCACTGTGTCACCTGTTAGCAGGTGTCTACACCTCACTGTGTCACCTGTTAGCAGGTGTCTACACCTCACTGTGTCACCTGTTAGCAGGTGTCTACACCTCACTGTGTCACCTGTTAGCAGGTGTCTACACCTCACTGTGTCACCTGTTAGCAGGTGTCTACACCTCACTGTGTCACCTGTTAGCAGGTGTCTACACCTCATGTGTCACCACATGTTAACAGGTACTCCTGTTACCTTCACCCTCCCCCCCGGGTAGCCTGTGACATACCGTTGACTATATTGTGACAGTTCAGTTGCTGTTTATAGTAATTGTTTATAGTTTATAGATTCTGTTTATAGTTTATAGCTCCTGTTTATAGTTGCTGTTTATAATTGTTATTTATAGTTATAGCTCCTGTTTATAGCTCCTGTTTATACTGATATAGTGTAGTTACATCATTTGTGCGTCCCTGCTCTTCCTCTCCCTCCCTCTGTTTTTCTAGCCCTCTTTACATTCCTCCGCCTTCCCTCTGTTTTTCTAGCCCTCTTTACATTCCTCCGCCTTCCCTCTATCCTTCCACCCCTCATCACCTCCTTCTCCCTTCTTTCTTCCCTCCCTCCCTCCATCCTTCCATTATCACCTCTCTCTTTCCCTCTCTCCCTCCTTCCTTCCCTCCGTCTTTCCATCACCTTCTCTCCATCCTTCCATCACTTCCTTCCCTCCCTCCATCCTTCCATCATCACCTTCCCTCCCTCCATCCTTCCATTTTCACCTTCCCTCCCTGCATCCTTCCATCATCACTTTCCTCCCTCCTTCCCTCCTCCATGCCTTCCTTCCCTCCTTCTGTTGCCTGGATTGATATTGCTCGGAAATTACTTGTTGCCTTTTCGAGAAGCATCCCTCGTGATTTCACCCTTCCATCTCTCTCTCTCTCTCTCTCTCTCTCTCTCTCTCTCTCTCTCTCTCTCTCTCTCTCTCTCTCTAACTCCTCTCCCCCTCAATCTCCCTTTCATCGTCTTTCTTACCTTCCATCAACCCACTCTCTTACTTGTCTTCTCCCTTTCCTCCACCCTTGTCCTCCCTTATCCTTCCTCTCCCTAAACATTCGTCTCATTTATTATTCCTCTCCCTTGTCCTACTTCTCCTTCACCATTCATCTCCCTCACCCACTCCACACTTCCTCTCCCTCACATTTCTTCTCCCTCACACTTCTCCCTAACCCTCTCCCTCACACTTCTCCCTCACACTTCTCCCTAACCCTCTCCCTCACACTTCCTCTCCCTCACACTTCCTCTCCCTCACACTTCCTCTCCCTCACACTTCCTCTCCCTCACCCTCTCCCTCCTTGTGTGTCGCTGGTCGTATCAGTATAAAAATGCTGCGTAATTTTTCCTTGCTCGCCCACACAGACTGTACAGTGTTGGAATACTGAAATGTAGAATCCCAGCAGCTGCTTCTCACCAGGTATACATACTGAGAGTTGTATGTTGCTGTATATACCCAGGTGTGTATCTCCTGGGTATATACTCCAGTATGGGCCTAACGTATATTGTGTACAGAGTCTTGAATGATTCCTTGCTGAGGTATCGGAACGCTATTTTCAGGTTTGCCAGACGCCCATATGCTGCAGCAGTTATCTGGTTGATGTGGGCCTCAGGAGATGTGCTCAGTATTATACTCACCCCAAGATCTTTTTCCTTGAGTGAGGTTTGCAGTCTTTGGCCACCTAGACTATATTCTGTCTGCGGTCTTTTTTGCCCTTCCCCGATCTTTATGACTTTGCATTTGGCGGGGTTAAATTCAAAGAGCCAATTGCTGGACCAGGCTTGTAGCCTGTCCAGGTCTCTTTGTAGTCCTGTCTGATCCTCGACCGCTTTAATTCTCCTCACTTACTTCACACCATCTGCAAACAGGGACACTTCTGAGTCTATACCTTCCGTTATGTCATTCACATATACCAAAAACAGTACAGGTCCTAGGACCGACCCCGGTATAACCCCGCTCGTCAAAGGCGCCCACTATGACACCTCGTCACGTACCATGACTCGTTGTTGCCTCCCTGTCAAGTATTCTCTAATCCATTGCAGTGCCTTTCCTGTTATGAGTGCCTGATCCTCTAGCTTTTGCATTAACCTCCTATGAGGAACTGTGTCGAAGGCCTTCTTGCAGTTCAAGAAAATGCAGTCTATCCACCCCTCTCTCTCTCGCGTCTTACTTCCGTTACCTTGTCATAAAACTTCAGTAGGTTTGTGACACAGGATTTTCCTTCCCTGAAACCGTGCTGGTTGTTGTTTATAAGCTTGTGTCTTTCTAGGTGCTCCACCACTCTCCTCCTGATGATCTCCATGACTTTGCATACTATACACATCAGTGACACAGGTCTGTAGGTTAATGCCTCATGTCTGTCTCCTTTCTTAAAAATTGAGACTACATTTGCCATCTTCCATACTTCAGGTAGTTGCCCAGTTTCAATGGATGTGTTGAAGATTTTTGTTAGTGGCACATGCAGCATCTCTGCTCCCTCTCTAAGGACCCACGGAGAGATGTCTGGTCCCACCGCCTTTGAGGTATCAAGTTCACATAGCAGCTTCACCTCCTCCTTGGTTGTGTATTTCATTCAGCACTTGTTGGTGCATCCCTTGTTGGTGTACCTCCCTATTCTGGGTCCTTCCTGTCTCCACTGTAAATACTTCTTTAAATCTCGTGTTGAGCTCCTCACCTTCCTTCCTCAGCCTGATTACCTGGTCCTTGACTATTGTTTTCCTCCTGGTGTGGCTATACAACAGCTTCGGGTCAGACTTGACTTTCAATGCTATGTCATTTTTGTATTGTCGCTGATCCTCCTTTCTTATCTGTGCATATTCGTTTCTGGCTCTCCGGCTAATCTCTTCATTTTGCTGGGTCCTATGTCTTCTGCACTTTTTCCATTCTCTAGTGCACTTAGTTTTTGCCTCCCTACACTTTTGGTTCAACCAAGGACTCGTTCTGGTCTTCCCATTATTTCTGTTTCCCTTGGAACAAACCTCGCCTCTGCCGCCTTGCATTTTGTTGTCACATAGTCCATCATTTTTTTACTGGTTTTCCTGCCAATTCTCTTTCCCACTTAATGTCTTGCAGGAAGTTCCTCATGCCTGTGTAGTCCCCCTTTTTGTAGTTTGGTTTTACCCTTCCTGTTCCTGCTACCCTCTCCACTTGTAGCTCAACTATGTAATCAAAGCACAGAACCACATGATCTCTAGCTCCAAGGGGTCTTTCATACGTGATATTATCGATGTCTGAACTACTCAAGGTGAATACTAGGTCCAGTCTTGCTGGATAATCGTTGCCTCTCTCTCTGGTAGTGTCTCTAACATGTTGATGCATGAGGTTTTCAAGTATCACATCCATCATCTTGGCTCTCTGTTTCAGGACCCCCATGGGGCTCCAGATTTTCCCAGTAAATCTCCTTGTGATTGAAATCACGCATAACTAGTAGCTTTGCTCTACCCATGTGAGCTCTTCTGGCTACCTCAGCTAGTGTGTGTATTATTGCTCTGTTGCTCTCTTCGTATTCTTCACTTGGCCTCCTGCAGTTCTGTGGCGGGTTGTACATTACTGCAATTACCACCTTATGGCCCTCAGACTGGATTGTTTCTACTATGTAGTCCCTTTCACCCATTCCTTCCATTTCCTCAAATCCCCACTGGTTTTTAATGAGCAGTGCAACTTCTTCCCCTCTGCTCCCTCTGTTTCCTCAGGATTTGGTATCCGGGTGGAAAGATTGCATCTGTTATCCTGGTGAGTTTCGTTTTTGTGAGTGCTATTATGTCTGGGGATGTCTCCTTGATTCTTTCATGCCACTCCTCACATTTATTTGTTATTGCATCTGCATTTGTATACCAGACCTTCAACTTCTTTTCCAGAACTGTGGTCTGGGGGGTACGTTGGCACTGGGGAAGCAAGAGACCTGATGAGGAACTATGGGTGGTTGCTGTGAAGGTGGAGTTTGTAGTGAGGTGGGTGGGAGCATTGGGTATCGCATGTGTGTTTTGGGTTAGAATGTTTGATTGCATTTGGGGTTGTCCTGGTTGGGGGGCTTCTGTAGGTGGTTGTAAGGGAGGTTGTATTTGATCCTCCTGAGTCTGGGTTCTCCTGTCCATCTCTGTCTTCACCTTTCTTTCCTCCTTTCGTCTTTGTACCCTCTCAGTTTTTGTCTTTCTTCTCATGTTCTGTTGCAGTCGAGATGCACCCTCTGGTACGCCGACATGTCCCTGTCTTGCTTTCTCCTGCGGGATCTTGTTTCGAGCCGATTCTGCCTTGAAAATCACTTTGGCCAGATTCTTCCTCTTGCAAACCCCCCTATTCTCGGAAAATTTGCCAGCTGGGTCATGGCATCTTCTCCTATTGCTTTTATGATGCTTTCAATTACTTTTTTCTTCCCTTGTCTTCTTGTTTCATAAGTTTCCCCTTTCTGGAGCCCATAAACAAAGACTGATCTCTCCTTTTCATTCTCCCACTGCATATCCCTATATATCCCCTGATTCGATTGTTGCCTCCATTGCAGCTTTTCTATCTTCAATCTCTTCACTATCTGTTGTCCCTAGGCCCAGTGGTCTGTCATTTTCCTTTCTCAGGCTTCCCTGGGCACTGCTGTGGTATGTTAGGGCCTCTACATATAGCTTAGCTCTTTCATTTTCTACAGTCCCCTCGATTGTTCCTGATGTGATCCTATTTTTTTCTCAGGCTTCACGATGGTTTGATGGGGCCTCTGCATACAGTTTTGATCCTTTGTTCCCTACAGTTTCCTTGTTTGTAATTGATGTAGCAGTTTCCGATATCATACCCACATTGCTCTTTAGTTCTTTTGGCTGTTTCAGATTTTTCAGTTCCTCTTCTAATCTCTGTATCTTATCCTCTGCTGCTGTGACTTGCATCTCCCACTTCCTGCTCTCTGCAGCTATCCTCTCCTCCATTTTCATGCTAAGCTCTTCTAGCTTCCTTCCCCACTCATGTTCCCTTTTCGTGAGCTCTGTTTCCCAATCTTCCTTCCCAGGTGGGTGTGTGTGTATCTTTTGACCAAGAGATTGCCTTCACACTTAAGAAACTTTCTAAACAGTGTTTCCACCTAATATCATATTGCGATCTTCTCCATTAATAGCTAAAATGGAGATGGTCTGATTTATATAATTACCTGCCACTGTATGGAGTAGGATGTGTTATATTCAACACCATTTTAAATATTATATCTATTGTGTATATTGATAGGGTTTTCATAATGTTATGGGTGTGGTTTTCATGTATTGCTGTACCACTAGTTGAACTCTTGTTCATCTGTTCAGTAACCTCTGCCCTCTCACTAAGTCAGGTCATCCAACCTGACGTTGGGTGACCTCTCACTAATGTACGCAGTAGCTCTACTCGCTTCCGAGTACTACTCTCTTATACTCTCTCGCTTAGAGTAACTTCTAATGTTCTAGAAGTCTCTAATAATAACCCGAATCTTGTATGGAACGTTGGCAATATTTGAGCAGATAATTTGAAGTGGATATTATTATAAAGTCATGAATTATGTCATACGACATTCCCTGGTTATTTGTCTTAAGCGGACAAGAATATAGTTTTCCACGTAAATTCTTATAAGAATAACCACATGTGTATGGTTGTTAAATTGATGATCGTTCATATAAGTATATGAAAGTACATTTTATAAGAGCTTTAATATTATTAAAGAGAAAATAATTTTACTTTGTATTTTGGCTTTTATTTTGGCCACGCGCCCATATGCTGCAGCAGTTATATGGTTGATGTGTGCTTCTGAGACGTGCTTGATGTTATACTCACCTCAAGATCTTTCTCCTTGAGTGAGGTTTGCCGTCTTTGGCCACCCAGCCTATACTCTGAGGTCTTCTTTGCACTTCCCCGATCTTCATGACTTTTCATTTGGCGGGGTTTAATTCGAGAAGCCAGTTGCTGGACCAGGTGTCCAACCTGTCCAGGTCTCTTTGTAGTCCTGCCTGATCCTCATCTGATTTAATTCTCCTCATTAACTTCACATCATCTGTGAACAGGGATACTTCTGAGTCTATCCCTTCCATCATGTCATTCACATATACCAAAAATACCACTGGTCCTAGGACTGACCCCTGTGGGAACCCGCTCGTCACAGGCGCCCACTGTGATACCTCATCACGTACCATGACTCGTTGTTGCCTCCCTGCCAGGAATTCTCTGATCCATTGCAGTGTGTGTGTATGTCGTAGAGTAAATAAAAAAAGGTTCATCAAAGCTCCCTGGATCAAAAAGCATCAGAGACTGGTGAAGGGATCGACGAAAACATTGCCTTTGATCACTTGTACAAACTATCGCCTGATAATGAAAACACGTCGCAAACTTTCAGTTTTTCATCCGCCAGGTGGACGGTGCTTTGTGCTATGAGGACCTAGAGCTGGAGCCTCACTCTGGGACGGTATCCCATATTATAAGGACCCAGAGCTGGAGCCTCACTCGTGGTCAATGAGTGTCCTGTGAGGGGTTAATAATAACCTGGGTCTCTAGCTCTACCAGGGTCTCTAACTTGTGATGTATAGTATGTGATGTGTAGTGTGTGATGTGTAGTGTGTGATGTGTAGTGTGTGTTGTCTGTAGTGTGTGTCGTCTGTAGTGTGTGTCGTCTGTAGTGTGTGTCGTCTGTAGTGTGTGTCGTCTGTAGTGTGTGTTGTCTGTAATGTGTGTTGTCTGTAGTGTGTTGTCTGTAGTGTTAGTTACCATTTTGTCCAAAGCACATGTCGATTAGACACTAGGCCTGTTGTATATATATGTGTGTGTGTATGTGTGTACGAAACACTTCGAAATGTTTCGGCCCCGCCGGGAATTGAACCCGGGCCCTCCGTGCGTGAAGCAAGAGCGCTAGCCACCATGCCATCGGGGCATGATGTGTAGTGTGTTGTCTGTAGTGTGTGATGTGTAGTGTGTTGTCTGTAGTGTGTGATGTGTAGTGTGTTGTCTGTAGTGTGTGATGATGTGTAGTGTGGTGTGTTGTCTGTAGTGTGTGATGTGTAGTGTGTTGTCTGTAGTGTGTGATGTGTAGTGTGTTGTCTGTAGTGTGTGATGTGTAGTGTGTTGTCTGTAATGTGTGATGTGTAGTGTGTTGTTTGTAGCGTGTGATGTGTAGTGTGTGATGTGTCGTGTGTTGAATCTTCTGTGTGATGCGTCGTGTGGAGTGTCTTCTATGTGATGTGTAGTGTGCAGGGCAGTGAGAAGCGTATCACAAAACACAGCAGGTGCGTATGCATGTGTGGCAGTAGTGTGGAAGGCAGTACTAATGCTCACCCACAACACCTCACACACTCCTTCACTGACGTAGATGGTGAGGAAGTGTCTACCTTGCTCGAAGACTCGCAAGACCAAGCTAACTTGATGGGTGAGGTGTGGAAGAAAAACCTCTCACACAATGACAGCAGAAGTTTTAACAACAACCACTACCTGTAGGTCAACCAGTGGCGTGACGAAAACTGGGAAGACTTCCACCCAATACCATCAATCGATACATCTTCTCTCGAAACCGAGAACCCTCTCACTAGACCAATCACCCTCAGGGAAATGACCCAAGTCATTGGCCGAATGAGAAATAAGGCCCCTGGCCCTTCAGGCATAACAGTAAAACAACTCAAGTACCTATCCCGTAATTGCAAGTTGTCCTTGTTAAACATCTTTAATGCTGTCCTTGCGTCTGGCCACTTCCCTATAACATTCAAGACAGCAAAGATGATCTACATCTCAAAACCCAACAAGGACATCCGTAAACCAGAAAACTACAGACCTATCTCCCTACTCGAAGTCGCTGGCAAGTCTTCGAAACAATCATCTCCAACAGATTGAACTACTACATGGAATTCAATCACCTCTTCACTGAAAAAACAGTTTGGCTTCAGGTCCCACCGCGGAACACAGCTTGCTATCAACATCATCTTTGATGCCGTGGATAGCCTGAGGAACCAGGGAAACCTGGCCCTAATTGCAACTAGGGACGTTCACAAAGCCTTCGACAGCCTATGGCATGATGGGCTTATATTCAAACTTGCCGACCTACCAGACCACAACTGTACCTTTCTCAGGCTCATATTCAATTTCCTAACAGGCAGAAGCATCATCCCCAACTTTAATGGCAAATCTGCTGTACCACTCACCCCGACAGCTGGAGTACCACAAGGCTCATGCCTTAGCCCCATACTCTTCAATATATATGTAAATGACCTCCCACAACCTGAACACAATGATACCATCATCACCCAATTTGCAGATGATGTTATCCATGTAGTGTCATCCACCCCCATATCAGGTGCAACCAAACACAGGAGAGTAATTGAGAAAATGAACGAGGAATTACGTAGAACAGCTAACTGGGAGAAAAAGTGGAGAATCACAACTAACCCAGAAAAAGTCTTCATCAGCACCATCGGCTGCCTCCCATCTACCATAGACGAGAAAGGTAGTATCTCCATACGAGGTTCACGTGTTGATATCAGAAACCCTAACAAGATCCTGGGATACGAGATCGACAGATTACTTCACTCCACTTCTCCCATCACCAAAATAGTGAACCTAGCTAATGCTGCCTCGGCCAACTATTCAGATTCAAAGAAGCCCCCTCCCACATCAAGAAGCCCCCTTCCACATCAAGAAGCCCCTCCCACATCAAGAAGCACCTCTATAAGATGATGATCAGACCTTTGCTAGAATACCCCTGCGTACCTATATATATCACTAACAACTAAAACCAACATGCTGCGGCTTCAACGGGTCCAGAACAGAGCCCTCCGCTTTATCACTGGAACCAGATTCAGAGACAGAATCAGGATGGAAGACCTGCATATACAACAGGAAATAGCTGCAATTAATGTCAGGATAGACAAACTAAAGAAGAGACAACTATATGACATGCAAGAACTCTATGTACCTGATAGAGAAAACCCCCCTCAACCAATAAACACTACCGACTATGTTATTAACACACCTCCCCACCGAACCCATAGAATGACCCTACAACAAAGAATTAGATGTTTCATTCACAAGGACAACTACCCACGACCAAGGATCCTGAGTGACCTCCCCAATGAACCAGAAGAGTGGATACCACCAGAGCCATTCTACTTCCAACAACGAAGATAAATGCTCCTCAATTATGGGTGACCTACCTTTACCAAGCTACATCTACAACTAACCTTGTAACACTCGCTATCACCCTACTAAAGGACACCACCTCAGAAACTGCTTGACCAGCTCCGGGCTGGCTACTAAACAACATTGAAAGCCCAGCAACTACCACCTGCTGCAGCAGCCTTGCATCCGACCTCTTGCAAAAAAAAAGCAATTGCAAATAGTATGCATTCCTCCAACTCAGTGGCATGCTGGGATACAGGGGCATGCTGGGATACAGTGGCATGCTGGGATACAGTTGTATAACTGTGTGCAACTGATGGGCAGGAGGCATACCTACCTCATAAAATTAACCCATGAATAACTCTACATACACAAACACACTTATTAAAATTGCGCCAAAGTGGTTAGGCCACTTACCTTTATAAACCCCACCTCCCCCTCCCCCCTCCCAAACTTTTCCCATGTTTCTATCCTTACCCATCCTTCTTCCTTACCCATCCTTCTTCCTTACTCATCCTTCTTCCTTACTCCTCTTCCTTACCCATCCTTCTTCCTCCATCCTTCTCTCATCCTTCACCCATCCTTCTTCCTTAACCATCCTTCTTCCTTACCCATCCTTCTTCCTTACCCATCCTTCTGTCCTACTCCATCTATCTTCCTATACGATCCTTCCTTTCTACCCATCCTTCTTCTTACCTATCTTCACCCAAAGTCTGGTCAGAAGCTCAAGTGCGTTTGCTGGTATTGGAATAAGAGGCTCCAGAATGGCTGGTGTTATGGTCTGTGCACACCCAGAGAATGGTCTCCAGGTAGGTGGCTGGTGTTATGGTCTTTGGCACACCCAGAGAATGGTCTCCAGGTAGGTGGCTGGTGTTATGGTCTGTGGCATACCCAGAGAATGGTCTCCAGGTAGGTGGCTGGTGTTATGGTCTATAGCACACCCAGAGAATGGTCTCCAGGTAGGTGGCTGGTGTTATGGTCTTTGGCACACCCAGAGAATGGTCTCCAGGTAGATGGCTGGTGTTATGGTCTGTAGCACACCCAGAGAATGGTCTCCAGGTAGGTGGCTGGTGTTATGGTCTTTGGCACACCCAGAGAATGGTCTCCAGGTAGATGGCTGGTGTTATGGTCTGTAGCACACCCAGAGAATAGACCTCCAGGTAGGTGGCTGGTGTTATGGTCTATGGCACACCCAGAGAATGGTTCCAGGTAGGTGGCTGGTGTTATGGTCTTTGGCACACCCAGAGAATGGTCTCCAGGTAGGTGGCTGGTGTTATGGTCTACAACCCAGAGGAATTAACTCCAGGTATGGCTGGATTAATTCTCACCTCCAGAAATTATTCCAGGTAGGTGGCTGGATTAATTCCAACTTCGCCTGGAATTAATTCCAACTTGCACTGGAATTAATTCCAACTCCCTGAATCCAACTTGGCCCTGAATTAATTCCAACTTCGGCCCTGGAATTAATTCCAACTTCGGCCCTGGAATTAATTCCAACTTCGGCCCTGGAATTAATTCCAACTTCGGCCCTGGAATTAATTCCAACTTCGGCCCTGGAATTAATTCCAACTTCGGCCCTGGAATTAATTCCAACTTCGGCCCTGGAATTAATTCCAACTGGCCCCCTGGAATTAATTCCAACTTCGGCCCTGGAATTAATTCCAACTTCGGCCCTGGAATTAATTCCAACTTCGGCCCTGGAATTAATTCCAACTTCGGCCCTGGAATTAATTCCAACTTCGGCCCTGGAATTAATTCCAACTTCGGCCCTGGAATTAATTCCAACTTCGGCCCTGGAATTAATTCCAACGTCGGCCCTGGAATTAATTCCAACTTCGGCCCTGGAATTAATTCCAACCTCGGCCCTGGAATTAATTCCAACCTCGGCCCTGGAATTAATTCCAACCTCGGCCCTGGAATTAATTCCAACCTGCTGGATAATCAACCTGGCAGAATTAATTCCAACCTCGGCACTGGAATTAATTCCAACCTCGGCACTGGAATTAATTCCAACCTCGGCACTGGAATTAATTCCAACCTCGGCACTGGAATTAATTCCAACCTCAGCACTGGAATTAATTCCAACCTCGGCCCTGGAATTAATTCCAACTCGGCCCTGGAATTAATTCCAACTTCGGCCCTGGAATTAATTCCAACTTCGGCCCTGGAATTAATTCCAACTTCGGCACTGGAATTAATTCCAACCTCGGCACTGTGAACCATTCCAACCTCGGCACTGTGAACCATTCCAACCTCGGCACTGTGAACCATTCCAACCTCGGCACTGTGAACCATTCCAACCTCGGCACTGTTAACCATTCCAATCTGCTTCACGCAACAGGTGGACAAAACTTATTTATTAGATTTGCATCCAACTGAAGCTCGCTGAGGGAAAATTTCCTCTGATATCAGCAAAGTCTTGTAGTGGTCTGTTGACAACAATATGATGGTTCAGTGAGGACAAATGTCATTTACAAATTTACTGTAGGACTGAGGAAATAAACGAAAGATCGGAGTACAATACAAATTCAGATCACTCAATAAAGAGTAAGTTAATGTGAGAAACCTGCGAGTGATGTCGGAGGATCTCACGTTCAAGGAGCACAAGGATGTTGCTATCGCAACTACAAGCAAAATGATTGGGATAACTAGAACTTTCAAAACAAATGCTAAGCTAATGATGACACTTCAGGTTATTCCTTCTGTATGTATATTGCAATTATTTTGTGTACTAACGACCCCCTTCAAGTCAGGTGAAATTACAGACGTGGAAAATATACAGAGAACCTTCACAGCTCGTGTAAACTCTGTCCATCTTCTAAATTACTGGGAGCACTTAATTAAAGTATCTCAAAGTGTGCTCCTTGGAACGCAGGCGAGAAAGATGCAGCATAATTTACACCCGGAAAACTGCAGAGAGATTGGTGTCAAACCTGCATACTGGCGTGACTACACATGACGGAAGAGACATGACAGACGTGAAAAACATGGAAGCGATGAGTACACAGAGAGAGCTCGATAAGTGTTAAAATTCTAGCCCATCTTTTTTTTGGGGGGATGATACACACTCTCCTTCGCCTTCATTCAGTTTTAATCTTATCTAAATTAGACTACGATAACCAGCTATATTCTTCAGTTTTCAGACGCTACTCTTTCTGAAGTTTATCCCATTCATTATGAAGGGTTACGTCTGTGTCTCGGGGTTTTACGGTCTTATCCGTTCGAGTCTGTACAGAGACAAACGATCCGTCTTTGCAAAATCTACCCGATGCTTATTGTCTGTTATTTTCTCCGCTTCCACGACCTTTACGATCCTTCCACGTACAGAACGGTAACTGATATTAGTGAGGCTGGTGTATTTAATCGTCACTCACCTCCATTTATTAAGCCACTTTACTCTCCCCATTCACACTCTGTTTTTCCTTAATTTCCCTCTCCTTTACATTCACCCTGCATCTTCCCTCCCTCCTTCCCTCCCTCCTTCCCTCCCTCCTTCCCTCCCTCCTTCCCTTCTTGGGAAATTCCGACGCTTCATGTTTGCTTCTCCCCACATCCATTTGCACACTTTCCTACTGCAGCTTTACGCTCACTTTTGAACACTTCCAGTCTCATGGTGTTGCTGTGTTCACTGATGGTTCTCAATCTCCCGATCGTCTCCGATATTCAGCTGTGTTTTCCTGAGAGAATAATACAAAGTTCCTTACTAGACTCTGTCAATGTTTTCACAGCAGTGTTATATGCGACTTTCTTTGCTATCATACACATTGTGACCGTGTTTACCTCGTCACTTTTAGCTATTTTTGGACTCCCAAATTGCGTTACGATCTCTCTAGAAATTCTGCTCCCTCATTCCATCGTCTGTCGCATCGCATTACCAGTAAATATACGAGTCTTTTTTTTGGGGTGGGAGGGTGGGGTTGGGTCCTGGACCCGCTGGTGTTGAGGGTACTGAAGAAGCCGCTCTGTCAGTCATTCATGACTTCATGATTTTCCACAAGAGTGTTCCTTTCCAGGACTATTTTTCATTGCAACAACGCTGGCAACAACGCTGGCAACAATGTAAGTCCACTTTCGATCGCAACAAATTCTTTTCTCTCAAACCTCGTTTAGGATTCTGGCCGTTCCTCCCGCCGCTGCAGGGTTGAGATACAGCTCTCACTCTGATGTATCAGACACACGAGACTCTCACGGATACCACCGCTCTATAAGGACTGTAAGGTAGAACTGTCAGTCCACCATATTTTAATAGACTGTCCTGTCCATCAGCGTGCACGCAGAATTCACTTTCAACATAATCCCAACGTACTCTGACCTCCTCGCTGAAAGTCCCACATTTGACGTATTTGGTATCCTGAAGGAACTAACCTATTGCACGACATGTGATAAGTTTTACTCTTGCACTAACTCTCTCCTCCACTAACTCCCATCCTCGCACACTACTACCCTTTACTTCCGTCTTTCATACATTTCTACTTCGCACGTCCCTTCCATAGTGATCTACGACCCTTACGGATGTAGTAAAATTATTGTTTTGTTGTTTTTGTTTTTGTATTTTATATTTGTTTGTTTTTGTAGTTTATTTTTTGTTGCTTTTGTATTTGTTTACTGGCTGTTGCTTTTGACAGAGCCTCCCTAAGATTTTAAACAAAGCCGGCAATTTATGCATCTGGTATACAACACCTTCCAGATGCATAAATTGTATCTCTGTTTAGTGATGCAAAATTAACGAGGAAAATAAAACCCACTGAGAAGAGACAGAGGTTACAAATGGATGTAGACACTGGAAGGTTGGTCAGATTAGTGGTTGGTCTTATTCATCCCCAGCAAGTGCACTGTTTTGACTATTAGGTGTAGTATGTCACACTCCATATACGCTGCCTCCCGACCAGAGAACCGGGTGTTAAGGATTTAACAATCAATAGGGGCCCCGTAGTTATATCAGTACCTCGGTTCACCGGCCAATCACAGACAAGCCCGCCAAAGCTGTGAAGTAATGTGGTTCACTTGTGACGCGAGTTTTGGCAGACTTCTCTTTGCTGCTGGCCTTTCACGGTGTCTTGTCTGGCTCTTGTATTTTGCCTCCTTTGATCACCGTGCTGTACACTTGCTCTTACATTACTGTACATATTGTAAACACCAGCTTCCTTACTTGGTGAAGGAAATAAAAGCCACGATTTATCCACGATTTATCCCATTACGACAAGGTGCTCAGGCAATTCTACACCTGTGTTCGTAATATTAGGGAAGTAGTAAAAGGACTGGACATGAGCATAGACTCTGGGGACAGAGGCAGCAGACCTCAGGGGTGGGAATAGTGCCTAATATATCAAAAGAGGCTGACATCAACCGAATAACCTCTGCAGCCACTGATCGTTAGGTAAATCTAATAGCAACTTTTCAGGAGCTATTGCACTTTTTGTAACACATGTCAGATTAGCACGAAACTTAAACACATGTCAGGCCAGCATGAAATCCTTAATGCATATCAGGCCAACACTGAACCCCTAATATATGTCAGACCAGCATTGAACCCTCAATACATGTCAGGCCAGCACTGAACCCCTAATATATGTCAGGCCAGCATTGAACCCTCAATACATGTGAGTCTAGCATGGAACTCCCCAATACATATCAGGCCAGCATGGAGCCCACAAGACATGTCAGGCCAGCATGGAGCCCACAAGACATGTCAGGCCAGCATGGAGCCCACAAGACATGTCAGGCCAGCATGGAGCCCACAAGACATGTCAGGCCAGCATGGAGCCCACAAGACATGTCAGGCCAGCATGGAGCCCACAAGACATGTCAGGCCAGCATGGAGCCCACAAGACATGTCAGGCCAGCATGGAGCCCACAAGACATGTCAGGCCAGCATGGAGCCCACAAGACATGTCAGGCCAGCATGGAGCCCACAAGACATGTCAGGCCAGCATGGAGCCCACAAGACATGTCAGGCCAGCATGGAGCCCACAAGACATGTCAGGCCAGCATGGAGCCCACAAGACATGTCAGGCCAGCATGGAGCCCACAAGACATGTCAGGCCAGCATGGAGCCCACAAGACATGTCAGGCCAGCATGGAGCCCACAAGACATGTCAGGCCAGCATGGAGCCCACAAGACATGTCAGGCCAGCATGGAGCCCACAAGACATGTCAGGCCAGCATGGAGCCCACAAGACATGTCAGGCCAGCATGGAGCCCACAAGACATGTCAGGCCAGCATGGAGCCCACAAGACATGTCAGGCCAGCATGGAGCCCACAAGACATGTCAGGCCAGCATGGAGCCCACAAGACATGTCAGGCCAGCATGGAGCCCACAAGACATGTCAGGCCAGCATGGAGCCCACAAGACATGTCAGGCCAGCATGGAGCCCACAAGACATGTCAGGCCAGCATGGAGCCCACAAGACATGTCAGGCCAGCATGGAGCCCACAAGACATGTCAGGCCAGCATGGAGCCCACAAGACATGTCAGGCCAGCATGGAGCCCACAACATAAAGCATGCTAAAGAAATTAATATGTGCAAAGGTATGCAATGAGGCTAGTTCCAAAGGTAAGGGGAACTGAGGTATGAGGGAACTGAGCTTAATATTAAAGAACAGAAGAACCAGGTAAATATACAAAAAGCTGAAGAGGCTCAGAGTAATAGACTAGGCAAGGGTAGACTGAGAGGCTGGAAAGAGGTACACGGGGGCATAGCAGAAACTTGTACACGTTGATGGGTAATGGGGAAGTAAGTATTTCATGCATAGTTTTAAATACAGGTACGAGGCTAAGAGGAAGTGAATCTGAAAAAGTTGAGAGACATTGCCAGAAGGCAAGAATAGACCCTTCCAGCCACGTATAGGTAAGTACACACACACACACACACACACACACACACACACACACACACTGTTCAATAGAGGTGTTTACCAACAATTACGTCATATTTATCCTGCTGTTACCATGCTAATTGCTGCTCCTGTTAGGAATGTAGCTGTTACTTCAAGTGTTATTAGTTTGTCTTCCTAGTGTCACTAGTTTTTATCTTCCTAGTGTCACTAGTTTTTATCTTCCTAGTGTTGATAGTTTTTATCTTCCTAGTGTTGATAGTTTTTATCTTCCTAGTGTTGATAGTTTTTATCTTCCTAGTGTTACTAGTTTTTATCTTCCTAGTGTTACTAGTTTTTATCTTCCTAGTGTTACTAGTTTTTATCTTCCTAGTGTTACTAGTTTTTATCTTCCTAGTGTTACTAGTTTTTTATCTTCCTAGTGTTACTAGTTTTTTTATCTTCCTAGTGTTACTAGTTTTTATTTTCCTAGTGTCACTAGTTTTTATCTTCCTAGTGTTACTAGTTTATATTTTCCTAGTGTCACTGGTTTATATCTTCCTAGTGTCACTGGTTTATATCTTCCTAGTGTCACTGGTTTATATCTTCCTAGTGTCACTGGTTTATATCTTCCTAGTGTCACTGGTTTATATCTTCCTAGTGTCACTGGTTTATATCTTCCTAGTGTCACTGGTTTATATCTTCCTAGTGTCACTGGTTTATATCTTCCTAGTGTCACTGGTTTATATCTTCCTAGTGTCACTGGTTTATATCTTCCTAGTGTCACTGGTTTATATCTTCCTAGTGTCACTGGTTTATATCTTCCTAGTGTCACTGGTTTATATCTTCCTAGTGTCACTGGTTTATATCTTCCTAGTGTCACTGGTTTATATCTTCCTAGTGTCACTGGTTTATATCTTCCTAGTGTCACTGGTTTATATCTTCCTAGTGTCACTGGTTTATATCTTCCTAGTGTCACTGGTTTATATCCTCCTAGTGTCACTAGTTTTTATCTACCTAGTGTTACTAGTTTATATCTTCCTAGTGTCACTAGTTTATATCTTCCTAGTGTCACTGGTTTATATCCTCCTAGTGTCACTAGTTTTTATCTTCCTAGTTTTCCTAGTTTTTATCTTCCTAGTTTTCCTAGTTTTTATCTTCCTAGTTTTCCTAGTTTTTATCTTCCTAGTGTTACTAGTTTATATCTTCCTAGTGTCACTAGTTTTTATCTTCCTAGTTTTCCTAGTTTTTATCTTCCTAGTGTTACTAGTTTATATCTTCCTAGTGTTACTAGTTTATATCTTCCTAGTGTTACTAGTGTATATCTTCCTAGTGTTACTAGTTTATATCTTCCTAGTGTTACTAGTGTATATCTTCCTAGTGTTACTAGTTTATATCTTCCTAGTGTTACTAGTGTATATCTTCCTAGTGTTACTAGTTTATATCTTCCTAGTTTTACTTGTTCTTGGTGTTATTGATGCTTTTAATGTTCTGTTGTTTGTATAATTGTGTAGCTTTGTAATCGACTGTATGAACCAACGGTTGGTTATTAACGCGACACTTTCATTAAAGAAACCACCTATTACTACGATGTTTCGCTCACTGGAAGTATTATAAATGAAATAAAAAAAAGTTAAGTAAGACGCACGTGCAAGACTTGGGGATCTCTGTTGACGAAACTTTTCGTCTGCGCTGCAGGCTTCTTCAGTTCTGGAGTGTGATTCATTAGTGTATTAGACTGAAGAAGCCTGCAGCTCAGGCGAAACATTCCGTCAATAAAGATTCCTAAGTAAATCACTGTACGGGTGGGGTTAGAAGCCATGGCAAGCGAGTCGTAAAACTTTGAGTTGACTTAAGCTAGAGTTCGTCACTGGAGATTCATCTGTAAAAACTTGCATTTGGGGACACAATGGTGGCCCATGCTAACCTCCCTATGGTGTATAAATATACAGTTGGATGAATCTTATTGTAGCAGCTGGCCCAGTGGTTAACGCACTGTCCTGGAGTTTTACCACTCGATTGCCATGGGTTCAAACCTCCACCCGTTTCGTGGTTTGTTTACAATCGTGTTACTACGATTTCGTCATGTACGTGAGTGTTGTACGTGAGTCTTGACTTATGGACATGACGAGTAGAATATACAGCAATGTATAATTCACCTTATAGTATGTTACTTATTTGTGTTATAACTTCCGTGAGAATGGTAACTGAAGAAGACTGAGACACTTAGGAATCTTTATTATTGAAACGTGTCGCCAGCTAGTGCCTTCTTCAGTCCATACGGAGAAGAACGGTGGAAGTTGAGGAGCTTGAGGTAATCAGTCCCTCAACCTGGAGTCGGTGTGTTCAGTCCATCAGTCTTGAGAAAAGTGCAGCAAATGTTCCGAGGTGAGTTGAAGCAGCAGGAGGCGGAGTCGCCAGTGGAAAAATCCACTAGTGTAAGTAGGTTATCCATGTAGCTTAAGCAAGAGTTGAATTTCCTGAAAAAGCCTGTTGCGCAGGCGAAACGTTTCGGTCGCAAAGATAACCACGTGTTCCAACACGTGGTTATCTTGTAGGTAATGTATGGAATCAAAATTATGATAAGTCTATCCTTGACAAGTCCTTAAATTATGATGATGATCCATCCTTAGAAGGTCCTTAAATTACAATAACGGTCCATCCTTGGTAGGTCCTCAAATTATGGTAACGGTCCATCTTTGACAGTTCCTTTAATTACGATAACGATCCATCCTTGGCAGGTTCTCAGATTATGATAACGATCCATCCTTGGCTGGTCCTCAGATAACGATAACGGTCCATTCTTGGCAGGTCTTTCTCAACTTCAACCCTTCCCGCCCACATGCTTGTGCAACTTAGCATTAAACCTACCAAAAGTTCAGGCTTCAATAACGCTACTAAGTTCAACTCTACCAGAAGTTCAAGTCTGCCAGAAATGCTGCTCACGCTATGCAATATCTGTATCGCTTGTATTATGAGAGAAAATTTATTAAATGGAGAGGTTATGTGCTGTTGCAGGTATGGTTCAGTGTTGTACTAAACTCATGTGTGTCGAGGCAGTTACCAACCACATCAGAAACACCATAAAGCAGAACAGGGAGATAAACTATGATCGATTGGGGTAGCTAGTGACATGATCCTCAGACAAATAGAGAAATTAAAATCTAACAAATCCCTAGGCCCTGATGAACTTTTTGCAAGAGTATTAAAGGAACGTAATGAGGAACTTAACAAACTTTTGGCAAATCTTTTCAATATATCACTACAAACTGGCATAGTGCCAGACAAGTGGAAAATAGCAAATGTAATTCCTTTTTTCAAGGCAGGTGACAGGTTCTCAGCTTCGAACTATAGACCAATAAGCCTTACCTCCATAGTTGGTAAATTTATGGAATCAATAATTGCCGAGGCAATTCGTAGCCATCTTGAAAGGCATAAATTGATTATTGAATCTCAACACGGTTTTATTAAGGAGCGTTCCTGTCTTACGAATTTACTAACTTTTTTCACTAAGGGTTTGAGGAGGTAGATCATGGTAATGAAACTGATATTGTGACTTCTGTAAGGCTTTCGATAGAGTTCCACATCAGAGGCTATTGAGGAAACATAAGGCACACGGAATAGGGAGAATTTTTTTCCTGGGTAGAAGCATGGTTGACAAATAGGCAGCAGAGAGTTTGCATAAATGGGGAGAAATCAGAATGGGGGCACGTCACAAGCGGTGTCCCACGGGGGTCACTTTTGGGCCCCTTGTTGTTCACAATTTACATAAACGACATAGATGAGGGAATAAATAGCAACATAAGCAAATTTGCTGATGACACCAAAATAGGCCGTCCAATTCATTCTAATGAGGACATTAGAGCACTTCAGGATGATTTGAATATACTGATGCAGTGATCGGAGAAGTGGCAGATGCAGTTTAATGTAGACAAATCCAAAGTTCTAAATGTTGGGCAGGACAATAACCATGCCACACTGGAAAAATAAACACATAAGCAGTATAATGTGATCCTTTATTAAACCTTTATTCAACCATGCCACACACAAACTGAATAATGTAGATCTTAATACTTGTGATTGCGAAAAGGATTTAGGAGTTCTGGTTAGTAATCTAAAACCAAGACAACAGTGCATAAGTGTTCGCAATAAAGCTAACAGAATCCTTGGCTTCATATCAAAAAGTATAAATAATAGAAGTCCTCAGGTTGTTCTTCAATTCTATATATCCTTGGTTAGGCCTCATTTAGATTATGCTGCACAGTTCTGGTCACTGTATTACAGAATGGATATAAATGCACTGGAAAACGTACAGAGGAGGATGACAAAGTTGATCCCATGTATCAGAAATCTTCCCTATGAGGATAGACTGAGGGCTCTGAATCTGCACTCTCTAGAAAGGTTTAGAATTAGGGGGGATATGATTGAGGTGTATAAATGGAAAACAGGAATAAATAAAGGGGATGTAAATAGGGTGCTGAAAATATCCAGCCTAGACAGGACTCACAGCAATGGTGTCAAGTTGGAAAAGTTCAGATTCAGGAAGGATATAGGAAAGCACTGGTTTGGTAATAAAGTTGTGGATGAGTGGAACAAACTCCCGAGTACCGTCATAGAAGCTAAGACGTTGTGTAGTTTTAAAAATAGGTTAGATAAATACATGAGTGGGTGTAGGTGGGTGTGAGTTGGACCTGACTAGTTTGTGCTACTAGGTCTTATGCCGTTCTCCTTCCTTAAGTGGAAGTGACCTGACTACCTGGAGTTTACCTGGAGGGTTAACTCCAGGTAGTCAGGTCTAAGCCGGGGAGTGATGGACCTGCCTCGCATGGATCAGTAGGCCTGCTGCAGTGTTCCTTCTTTCTTATGTTCTTACATCTGTCATAAATCCACAGACCTTGTCCCTTGACCACACTTCTGCCTGGTGTCACTAGACCTCACCTGGAAGGGTACCTGACCTCACCTGGAAGGGTACCTGACCTCACCTGGAAGGGTACCTGACCTGACCCGACGTCGTTTGACCTGACCTAGACGCAGCTCGTCTCGTGCATGTCGATTATATGGCACTGTATTTATTCCAGGTAGTAGATAAATCTTCCAGTTGGGCGAAACGTCGCATTATTAGAAAGTTTTTGTTGAAAATGTCACTATATCTTTTCCTCTTGAACGTGATGTTGGTGTCAGATATTCACCATCAACAATACTTTCTTCACTAACATTCATCACTACCACTGATACTATCACCATCACTAATACTATCATCAAAATTATTAACATACCACCACTACCATCACCATTAATGCTATCATCAGTAAAGCACTCGTCACCACCACTCACTAGCATCACTATCACTAACATCAATATTACAATGACCAATTACCACCACTAACATTATCACCTCCATCAATACTATCAACCTTACCAATACGACCATCACCATCACTAACACCATCACCATCAGCAGCTATCAGTAGCAGAACTCTTCATCACAGCTTTTATTACCATCACCACCACCACCACCGTGTCGGAACATCCTTGTTAATCAGGTCCTGATCCACCAGAGGCCTGGTCATGGACCGGGCCGCGGTCCAGACTCCAGGAAAACAAAACAGTTTTCCTACAACAACAAAAGGGGACAGAGGTGGTATCCCTTGCATACCACTTACATTTCGGCGTAGAATACGTTACTCACCTCCACATCTACATCACTCTGGGTCGATGGTCAGATGGTCTTGTAACTGGACTACAGTGTCCGGCTACAGTTCACTACCCACCATGAGGCTACAGGTCTAACTCGGTATATTGTCTGCGTCAGAGACTATCTGTCATCCAACTGTTTTTCCCACAGCTCCATCAACATGTACGGTAAATCTATCTTCACGTCCCTCAAAGCCATAGTCTATGAACTCGATTTTAAGTCGTAATGAACGACTGCAAATGAATAAAGAGAAAGACCTCTGACGAATATATGGATGCAGCAAAACACTAGATACATTACACAGCATCATTTTAAAACTGCTACATTATTAAAATATACATACATGCACCTACGAACACTCTACATGGCTCAGTGGGCACCCCAAATCAGCACAATTGTTTTTTTTCTGGTAACAAAATAATGACTATAGATGGAGCCATTCAGAAACACCACCTCCCCCTCTGATGCTTCCCTCTAGCCCTCCCCCCGTCACCAGCGTCACCAGCCCCACAACACCACACAGCCTAGGACGTACACTCTATCAAATCCTATATAAACATTTATCTCTTCCACTTCCCATTACAATTACCGACATATTTTTTATAATTTTACGACATCTATGGATGTTTTATACATAACTATTTCGATGGTAATTAAAAATTATTAATATAAACACCAGACAAAATACTTGCATATACGGAAATTAGTTTCGGCACTCAGCTAGCCATGGAAAGTACCCTGAAGGGAAATGTAGAATATAACTTTGGAGTGTCTGAGAATTATATTAAGAGAGACGTAAATAATGAAACAATGTTATAGGAATGCAGTTAGAAGCCTGAGTAGATCTATAACCCACTACGATAACATGAACTTAGATAAGTACGTTTATGGATCAACTTGCAATGTTGACTGACTGATGTAGTGGCCAGGCTTAGGTTTGGTTGCAAGTTCTTCTGGCAGTTTGACAGACACACACATGATGATCAAACCAAATGCAAAGTATGTGGGGCCAATCCTATGGTCACTATCATGAACACTATGTGCTTAATTTCCACTTAAGAATATAGAGACAGTATAATAACCTATGTGACATGTCAAGACATCGTAAGAAAATAAAATACCAGACTTATTAAGCAAATTTCCTAAATTTACTTTCAAATGATAAGTCAATTGCAGATATAAATCTGTATATCCCTTGGGAGCCTAGTTCCTAGGCCTTTTGTGTATCCATATGATCTTACGCTACCGTCCACAGGATGGATATGGCGTGAACGATAAACTAGTTACTTCGGCGGCAACATCTAATCATAGATCACGGCTTTAGCCTAACATGCATTTAAATCACTAAGAAGCCCCAGAAGCCTATGCCTGTAAATAATTTGTTAATTATTTTCAACATCACATATTTTAACATCTACAGATGTTTCGCGAGTGTTAAACTCAAAGCTTTCTCTGGGATTTCTACAGATAAATTACTTAGTGTTCATTATAATTTGTGATTAATACTGCGGCATCTTTAAAAAAATGGCCAACTCGCCCCCCCCCCCTTTATTTACATCGGCTCATCAGCTCTGTTTATTGCAATACAACATGTAAATAGTTATACAAGTGTATTTATGCATCAAATACAACCCTCTTAATGGTAAATTTCACAGCATCTTCCATCACCATTTCCATCACAGCTTCTATCACAACCATCTCTATCAGCATCTTCATTTCTGCTTCCATCACCAGCGTCTCCATCAGCATTAACAGAACCTTCACCATCACCAGCGTCTCCATCAGCATTAACAGAACCTTCACCATCACCAGCGTCTCCATCAGCATTAACAGAACCTTCACCATCACCAGCGTCTCCATCAGCATTAACAGAACCTTCACCATCACCAGCGTCTCCATCACGGGTTCCATCACCTCATCACTAACGAAGGAGTGTTTTCCAGATAATCCTCAGCTCAGAACTTGGCTTCGCTGCAGATGTTTCTCCCTTGATGACGAAACTTTGCGCGTGTGTGTGTGTGTGTGTGTGTGAGACAGACACACAGACACAGACACACGGAGACAGACAGCCTACCTCCTCGTAGTTATCAGCTACTCCTGCAGAGTTATGTTCGCAGTGCTCAGGAAAATATTTCTATCATCCTTTCAGCTACACATCCTCCCCAGTTTACAAGTATGGCGTCTTTGTTATCCTTGTTGCACCTTCTATACATTTTCTTTATTCTTTCATCTCCTTTTATGACGTTTTATGTCATCATGTCTCCTTCATCAGCCAGCGTAAGTGTTTCAGCCTGGCACCATAACTTATATTTCGTAACTATTATAGCCATTTCGATATTTCTTTTGATTTCTTCAAACATTTCCAAATGTTTTTCTTTGTGTGTGGGGGGGGGGGGGTCACCACGAAATAGCTACACATAATAGTTTGTTTAATATCTGTTGTACGTCACTTTTTTTTTAGTATTTCGCAGTGTAGCACTGGTGTCTTACAATGATATTCCTGTTACAATTTTTCATGATCTCTCTCTCTCTCTCTCTCTCTCTCTCATGCTTTCAAGTTTTCAATATTTTGTCACATTCCACATTCTTCATGTGGAATGATCTCGCTTTTTTTCTCGTTTCTTTGCATGACATTTATGTGCATTAAAATTCCATTATCCGTCTATCGCTTCATTACCTCTGTTTATCCAGGTTACCTTGTAGATATCTGCAATCATTACTGTTTATTTTACCTCAGGTTTTTGTATCATCTGCGAACATATTCACGTAGGTTATTTATCCAGGTAAGTTGTATAAAATGTCAGTGCAGATCCTTGAGGCACCCCACTTGTGACGTCTTCCCGTGAGGATATTTTTTCCCTCTTACAATCAAATACAAATACAATCAACCCATCCGTTTATTTCTTGAATTTCCGAGACTTGTTATAGTAACTATATTTAATATACATGAATTTGCAGAACGAAAACCAAATTGCTTAGTGACTATTGTTATTTTTTTTGTCCTCCGTGTTTATTCAACTCTTCTCTTAATTGTTTTTCTATTTTTTTTACAATTTTTAGTAAGAGAAACCGGCAGTTTCCTCCATTATGCACATTAATCACTGAAAGGTCAACAAATATTGTGTTTTGAATTTGAACTTGACTTGTTTGTTTTACCAAAATTGGTAAACCTCCTTCCATTCTCGCCTCCCCCCCTCTCTCTCTCTCTCTTCTCTCTCTCTCTCTCTCTCTCTCTCTCTCTCTCTCTCTCTCTCTCTCTCTCTCTCTCTCTCTCTCTCTCTCTCTCTCTCCATCCTCCTTCTGTATTGCCTTCTCTTTGTTCTTCATCCTCCTTTCTTACCTTCTCTCTCTTCGTCCTCGTCCATTCTCACCTACTTTCTCTTCATCCTTCTGTCTCACCTACACTTCTCTCCACACTTGAGTAATTTCCGCCAAATACAACATTTTTTTTTCAGTTTAGACTGACTATGTTGTTTATTCTAGCTGTTGTTGCTGCTGCAGTGTTGACATTGTTGGGTGTTCCTTGTGTTGTTGTTGCTGCAGTGTTGACATTGTTAGGTGTTCCTTGTGTTGTTGTTGCTGCAGTGTTGACATTGTTGGGTGTTCCTTGTGTTGTTGTTGCTGCAGTGTTGACATTGTTGGGTGTTCCTTGTGTTGTTGCTGCTGTGTTGACATTGTTAGGTGTTCCTTGTGTTGTTGTTGCTGCAGTGTTGACAATGTTGGGTGTTCCTTGTGTTGTTGTTGCTGCAGTGTTGACATTGTTAGGTGTTCCTTGTGTTGTTGTTGCTGCAGTGTTGACATTGTTGGGTGTTCCTTGTGTTGTTGCTGCAGTGTTGACATTGTTAGGTGTTCCTTGTGTTGTTGTTGCTGCAGTGTTGACATTGTTGGGTGTTCCTTGTGTTGTTGCTGCAGTGTTGACATTGTTGGGTGTTCCTTGTGTTGTTGCTGCTGTGTTGACATTGTTGGGTGTTCCTTGTGTTGTTGTTGCTGCTGTGTTGACATTGTTGGGTGTTCCTTGTGTTGTTGTTGCTGCAGTGTTGACATTGTTGGGTGTTCCTTGTGTTGTTGCTGCAGTGTTGACATTGTTGGGTGTTCCTTGTGTTGTTCCTGCTGCAGTGTTGACATTGTTGGGTGTTCCTTGAGTTGTTCTTACACCAGTGTTGATATTCCTGGGAGTTCCTAGTGTTGCTTCCTGCAGCAGTGTTGACAGTTTCTTGTGTTGCTTCCTGCAGCAGTGTTGACAGTTTCTTGTGTTGCTTCCTGCAGCAGTGTTGACAGTTTCTTGTGTTGCTTCCTGCAGCAGTGTTGACAGTTCTTGTGTTGCTTCCTGCAGCAGTGTTGACAGTTTCTTGTGTTGCTTCCTGCAGCAGTGTTGACAGTTTCTTGTGTTGCTTCCTGCAGCAGTGTTGACAGTTTCTTGTGTTGCTTCCTGCAGCAGTGTTGACAGTTTCTTGTGTTGCTTCCTGCAGCAGTGTTGACATTAATGGGAGTTGTGTTGCTTCCTGTTGCATTGTTAATATTCCTTGTGTTGCCTGCTGCTACAGTGTTGACATTCTTGGGAGTTCCTGGGATTATCTCCTTCAAGGAAAATCTAATCCACGGGTAAAAAAAAATCTTATTTCTTTCTCGAAGGATTTTATACTGCTCTTATTCTTCTTCACACACGAGTAATATCGTAGGTGCAGGCTGAAGGAGTAATATCGTAGGTGCAGGCTGAAGGAGTAATATCGTAGGTGCAGGCTGAAGGAGTAATATCGTAGGTGCAGGCTGAAGGAGTAATATCGTAGGTGCAGGCTGAAGGAGTAATATCGTAGGTGCAGGCTGAAGGAGTAATATCGTAGGTGCAGGCTGAAGGAATAATATCGTAGGTGAGGCTAAAGGAGTAATATCGTAGGTGCAGGCTGAAGGAGTAATATCGTAGGTGCAGGCTGAAGGAGTAATATCGTAGGTGCAGGCTGAAGTAGTAATATCGTAGGTGCAGGCTGAAGGAGTAATACCGTAGGTGCAGGCTGAAGGAGTAATATCGTAGGTGCAGGCTGAAGGAGTAATATCGTAGGTGCAGGCTGAAGGAGTAATATCGTAGGTGCAGGCTGAAGGAGTAATATCGTAGGTGCAGGCTGAATGAGTAATATCGTAGGTGCAAGCTGAAAGAGTAATATATCTTCAGATATCTCGTTAATGGGTTGAATATTACTCGCCTAGTGTAATAATTGCATTGTAATTTAAACTTAAAAAGACGCTTTACTGAGGCAGTAAAAACAACTAAAAAGACTTAGACTTTATTGTTGGCTCATTAGAGTTATGGATCGAGCAAATCTTGCTTATTAGTTATGGATTACGAAAGTCTTAGTCTATACCTGTTGTCTTATTTTTAAATTTGTCGGTATTATATACCATTTACAACATACCTGTTGTTCATACCGTCTGAGAAAGTCTTGCTTTCGTTCTATACCTGTTGATCATACCATCTGAGAAAGCCTGAGAGTCTTTTCTCTCTCTTGTGTCTGTTGTTCAGAGTGAGGAAGTCTTAAGTTGTACAAACTGTTGTACAGACGCTATTGGATTGTACAGGTTGTTAGTCAAGCCTATCTCTTACACTTTCCATCTCAAAGTTTGAGGAAGATTGTTGGAGGTTTCGAACACTTAGGGAAGAAGATGACAGCCTGTGTGGAACTGTCAGTATCCTCTGATGTTGATGACAGCCTGTGTGGAACTGTCAGTATCCTCTGATGTTGATGACAGCCTGTGTGGAACTGTCAGTATCCTCTGATGTTGATGACAGCCTGTGTGGAACTGTCAGTATCCTCTGATGTTGATGACAGCCTGTGTGGAACTGTCAGTATCCTCTGATGTTGATGACAGCCTGTGTGGAACTGTCAGTATCCTCTGATGTGCCTAAAGTTGTAGTGGGAAGTGCCTAAAGTTGTAGTGGGAAGTGCCTAAAGTTGTAGTGGGAAGTGCCTAAAGTTGTAGTGGGAAGTGCCTAAAGTTGTAGTGGGAAGTGCCTAAAGTTGTAGTGGGAAGTGCCTAAAGTTGTAGTGGGAAGTGCCTAAAGTTGTAGTGGGAAGTGCCTAAAGTTGTAGTGGGAAGTGCCTAAAGTTGTAGTGGGACGTGCCTAAAGTTGTAGTGGGACGTGCCTAAAGTTGTAGTGGGACGCCTAAAGTTGTAGTGGGACGTCCTAAAGTTGTAGTGGGACGTGCCTAAAGTTGTAGTGGGACGTGCCTAAAGTTGTAGTGGGACGTGCCTAAAGTTGTAGTGGGACGTGCCTAAAGTTGTAGTGGGACGTGCCTAAAGTTGTAGTGGGACGTGCCTAAAGTTGTATGGACTGCCTAAAGTTGTAGTGGGACGTGCCTAAAGTTAGTGAGTGGACGTGCCTAAAGTTGTAGTGGGACGTGCCATAGAGTGACGCCAATGGTAGTGGGACGTGCCTAAAGTGGTAGTGGACGTGCCAAGTAGCTAGGTAGGGACGTGCCTAAAGTGGTAGTGGGACGTGCCTAAAGTGGTAGTGGGACGTGCCTAAAGTGGTAGTGGGACGTGCCTAAAGTGGTAGGGACGCCTAAGTTAGTGGGACGTGCCTAAAGTGGTATGGGACGTGCCTAAAGTGGTAGTGGGACTGCCTAAAGTGGTAGTGGGACGTGCCTAAAGTGGTAGTGGGACGTGCCTAAAGTGGTAGTGGGACGTGCCTAAAGTGGTAGTGGACGTGCCAAAGTGAGTGGGACGTGCCTAAAGTGGTAGTGGACGTGCCTAAAGTGGTAGTGGACGTGCCTAAAGTGGTAGTGGGACGTGCCTAAAGTGTAGTGGGACGTGCCTAAAGTGGTAGTGGGACGTGCCTAAAGTGGTAGTGGGACGTGCCTAAAGTTGTAGTGGGACGTGCCAATGATATGGGACGCCAGTGTAGTGGGACGTGCCTAAAGTGTAGTGGGACGTGCCTAAGTGGTAGGGACGCCTAAGTTGTAGTGGGACGTGCCTAAAGTTGTAGTGGGACGTGCCTAAAGTTGTAGTGGGACGTGCCAAAGTTGAGTGGACGCCTAAAGTTGTAGTGGGACGCCTAAAGTTGGTAGTGGGACGTGCCTAAAGTTGTAGTGGACGTGCCTAAAGTTGTAGTGGGACGCCTAAAGTTGTAGTGGACGCCTAAAGTTGCAGTGGGACGTGCCTAAAGTGGTAGTGGGACGTGCCTAAAGTGTAGTGGGACGTGCCTAAAGTGGTAGTGGACTGCCTAAAGTTGAGTGGACTGCCTAAAGTGGCAGTGGGGCGGCCTAAAGTGTAGTGGACGTGCCTAAAGTGGTAGTGGACGCGCCTAAAGTGTAGTGGGACGTGCCTAAAGTGGTAGTGGACGTGCCTAAAGTTGTAGTGGGACGTGCCTAAAGTGGTAGTGGGACGTGCCTAAAGTTGTAGTGGGACGTGCCTAAAGTTGTAGTGGGACGTGCCTAAAGTGGTAGTGGGACGTGCCTAAAGTGGTAGTGGGACGTGCCTAAAGTGGTAGTGGGACGTGCCTAAAGTGGTAGTGGGACGTGCCTAAAGTTGTAGTGGGACGTGCCTAAAGTGGTAGTGGGACGTGCCTAAAGTGGTAGTGGGACGTGCCTAAAGTTGTAGTGGGACGTGCCTAAAGTGGTAGTGGGACGTGCCTAAAGTGGTAGTGGGACGTGCCTAAAGTGGTAGTGGGACGTGCCTAAAGTGGTAGTGGGACGTGCCTAAAGTGGTAGTGGGACGTGTCTAAAGTTGCACTGGAAGGCAGAAATTGTACTGGGGATGTGCAGTTGCTCCAGGATGTGTGTTAAGTTGTAGTGGGATGCGAAGTGTTGACATGAAGTGTCGTAGCTGTCAAAGTTAGCGTGATGGACCAGACTCTTGGTGTTGGCTTACTCGCACTACGACAGTTGCTGTCCAAGTACGTACATTGTTTAACTATGCTGAAAATTTCTTTAAGATTCCTTCAGATTTTCGTCAGTACGAGTCTGTACATTTCGAAAACCTCGCTCATATAGAACCTCTGAGTATGGTTTTAGACTTAAAACACAGAAATGCCCTATTCGGCAAGAAGTGCGTTGCTATTTAAGGTAAAATCGCAACTTTTACTTATTCGGCACGACATATATATATATATATATATATATATATATATATATATATATATATATATATATATATATATATATATATATATATAAAATTACTACACACGTAGACCTTCGTTTAACATGGTTTTGTCTGACACGTTTTGGTTATAGCACGACTGAAGAATTGCGGCATATTTTTGTATAACACTTCGTAAAATTAACTTAACACGATTCGCTTCAGGGGAAAAAAATTTGAGCGCGTCGCCCGCGGGATACGTACCATCCTCTGCTAGGAGTTTATATTTTTTTCTTGCCATATCTTAAATCTGCCAAGCAATCATGGCACCCAGTAGGCATACAAGTGTTGCTGAAAGTGGCAAGAAAAGATTTAAGCGTTTAAGTCTTAGAATTGACGAAGAAAATAGAGATATTAGATAAGAGATAGCCAGTGACGGTAATGAAACGTCACTGTGCACATAAAAAGAATGAGGTAAATATGAGTGTGTGATGACTGACTGACTGACTGCTTTACTGACTTACTTTGACTGACTGACTTACTGACTGCTTTACTGACTGATTTACTTACTGACTGATTTACTTACTGACTGACTGATTTACTTACTGACTGACTGATTTACTTATTGACTGACTGACTGACTGATTTACTTACTGACTGATTTACTTACTGACTGACTGATTTACTTATTGACTGACTGACTGACTGATTTACTTACTGACTGATTTACTTACTGACTGACTGATTTACTTATTGACTGACTGACTGACTGATTTACTTACTGACTGATTTACTTACTGACTGACTGATTTACTTATTGACTGACTGACTGACTGATTTACTTACTGACTGATTTATTTACTGACTTAGAGTTTTTCACTGAAGAGGACCTTGAAACGATGTCTAGAGCAACTGCCTCACCGTCAGTTGTATAATGTACTGCGGGGTAAACTAGAACAGAGGAGGAGGAGGAGGTGTTGATTCGCCGGGAATTCTCCCGGTCTATTCCAGATAGCGACCCGGCTCCGGCTCCCTGTCGGGGGAGTATCAGAGACCAATGTCTGAGGAGGATGCCAGTGAAGTCCAGGAGAATTTGGAAAAATTAATGTCTTGGTCTGAAAAGTGGCAGATGAAGTTCAATGTGGACAAGTGTAAGGTACTAGTCCTTGGTAATGAAAATATTCCTCGAATTTATAAACTAGGTGAAGTAGAGCTTGATCATACAGAATGTGAAAAAGACTTGGGAGTCATGGTAAGCAGAAATCTAAAGCCAAGACAACAGTGCCTAAGTGTGCGCAATAAGGCTAACAGATTACTAGGATTTATTTTAAGAAGTATAAGCAACAGAAGTCCAAAAGTTATTTTACAGCTCTATACATCACTAGTGAGACCTCATTTGGATTATGCAGTTCAGTTTTGGTCTCCTTACTACAGGATGGATATCGATTCATTGGAGAACATACAGAGAAGAATGACAAAAATGATTTACAGTATAAGGAATCTCCCGTATGAAGATAGAGCGCTGAATCTCCACTTTCTGGAGAGACGTAGAATGAGGGGAGATATCATCGAGGTGTACAAGTGGATGATGGGCATAAACAAAGGAGATATTAATAAAATACTGAGGATATCGAACCAAGTAAGAACCAGAAATAACGGATTTAAGTTTGATAAATTTAGATTTAGAAAGGACATAGGCAAGTACTGGTTTTCGAACAGAGTTGTAGATGCGTGGAACAATCTTCCGCGTAGGGTGATAGAGGCTAGGACCTTGGGTGGCTTTAAAAAGAGAATGGACAAATATATGAGTGGGAGGGGCTGGGTTTGATTGGTGTCGTGAGTACGGGAGTAAATTTTTAGGTAGTGGTGGTTTTGATAAGGACCTGCCTTGTATGGGCCAGTAGGCCTTCTGCAGTGTTCCTCCATTCTTATGTTCAGTACCAGAACCTCTACCGTCCACCTCAGCCCAGTAGGGCCACAGGATAACTCTCCACTCTCCACAATCATCCACAAACACCAGCATCCACAATTTAAGGTAAGAAATACATTATTATTTCTATTGCATTTGTAGTCTTAAGCAGTAAAAGCACCATAATACATCACGACAGTGAACTACACTTACATATTCACTTTTATTTTTGTAAGATCTGGAGGTCTAAAAAAAAGTTTTTGGCTTTATTGGGGCTTCCCAGAACGTAACCCTATTTTCCCTATAAGCTTTTCAGTTTGTCTAACACGATTTTAACTAAAACAGCTTTTTCAGGAACGTAACTACAGTGTTAAACGACAATCTACTAATATATATATATATATATATATATATATATATATATTGATATCAATAACAACACTGCGACTAGCCGAGGACTCGAACCCATGTCGTTTTGGCCCGTCTCATGGTGAGCAAAAATCGCATGATGCTCTAACCCACAGGACCACCTAATCCTACAAGAATCACGCTCCCAGCAGAGCTAGGTGTTTTACCGTGATCCGAGGACATACGATGGTGTGGGTGCCTCAGAGCTAATTTCATTCTACTCCCCGTTTGGTGTACTGGCCTCCACAAGCAGTATATATATCATTGTAACCACAGACGAGTGGTATTTAATCAATAACACTGCGACTAGCCGAGAACTCGAACCCATGTCGTTTTGGCCTGTCTCATGGTGAGCGAAAATCACAT
This sequence comes from Cherax destructor, assembly GCA_009830355.1. Taxonomy (NCBI): domain Eukaryota; kingdom Metazoa; phylum Arthropoda; class Malacostraca; order Decapoda; family Parastacidae; genus Cherax; species Cherax destructor. The sequence goes on from WNWK01000987.1 coordinate 225,797, forward strand.
GATGCTCTAACCCACAGGACCAACCAATCCTAGCTCTGAGGCACCCACACCATCGTATGTCCTCAGATCATGGTAAAACACCTAGCTTTACTGGGAGCGTGATTCTTATAGGATTGGGTGGTCCTGTGGGTTAGAGCATCACGTGATTTTTGCTCACCATGAGACGGGCCAAAACGACATGGGTTGGAGTCCTCGGCTAGTCGCAGTGTTGTTATTGATTAAATACCATTCGTCCGTGATTATAATATATGCAGGCACTCTGAAGGAGGTGTGTTAATGTTGCAGTTTTTTAACTGTAGTCAACATGACTCGCGAAATCGTAATGACACGATTGCAAACAAACCATACCACGGGTTCGAACCCCACCCGTGGTATGGTTTGTTTATAACTGTAGTGTATATATATTATAATCGATACTGCTACTGAGACGGACAAGATTCCAAGGCAGCGCTCTTATCCACTCAGCCAGAAATGCCACATAAGCTGGGTAGCCTGGTTCACAAGCCATGTGCCGATACCGAAGGAATTTGTTTCCATAAGAAATAATGAAAATTAAGTTAATCCATTTCAGACCCCCAAAAATACACTTACAAAAGCACCTACAAAAATACACTTACATAATTGTTCGAGTTGGGAGCTGCTCGTAAGTAGAGGTACCAATATATATATATATATATATATATATATATATATATATATATATATATATATATATATATATATATATATATATATATATATTTAGAAATGTATATAGTCGCCTCTTACGGCACGCATGACTTAGAGGAAGAATTCTTTTCCACTTCCCTATGGAGATAAGCGGAAATAAAGATCAAAAACTATTATGAAAACAGAAGAAAACCCAGATGAGTTAGTGTGTATATACATGTGTGTAGATGCATGTGTAGTGTGACCTAAGTGTAAGTAGCAAGATATATCTGTTATCCAGCGTGTTTATGAGACAGAAAAAGACACCAGCGATCCTACCATCATGTAAAACAATTACAGGCTTTTGTTCTACACTCACTTGGCAGGACGGTAGTACCTCCCTGGGTGGTTGCTGTCTACCAACCTACTACCAATGGCAGGATGGTAGTACCTCCCTGGGTGGTTGCTGTCTACCAACCTACTACCAATGGCAGGACGGTAGTACCTCCCTGGGTGGTTGCTGTCTACCAACCTACTACCAATGGCAGGATGGTAGTACCTCCCTGGGTGGCTGCTGTCTACCAATGGCAAATCTTAAAGAAAATTATTCACCTAGATCAAATGTGAATAATGAAATAGGAAAATCCAGGAGACAATTGCCACGGACATACAAAATCAGATTTTAAGCCTTTTATATCGAAATGAATTGAAGTCTGACGGCATTTATGTGATACTTGACATGTCTCTAATGTTATGTTGGCTACGTCATTACTATATAATGAGTGCTCATGGGGTGAGGCTGTCTGTTTCTACCGGCTGATAATATACTACCTTCATTCTCTGGCACCTGGCACTAGTCTGCAGGCGCGGCCACATTTTTCACTATTCCGTACAGTCATTCTCAAGAATGAACCTGTCTGGACTCACTACTTCTGCAACAGTGTAAGGTCCTGATGAAGTGTTGATTGCAACACGAGAGGCCTAGAGCAGGGGAGTCCAACTACGATCTCGCTGGTGGATTTTTTGTGGCCCGTGAGCACTCGTATTAATATACTGATTTATTGAATTTTCTTCTATAAAAAATGTATCTGCGACGCTTAGGTTACATGAGAAATAATACTAGGTTACTAGAATGACAGCATTAGAGGGAGAATCCCACTCCATGACCAATTAGCATAGAGTGGCGACGTGTCCTGTACACGTGTTTCTGTATTGTAACAGATGGTGCAAAACCTATGACAGGCAGTAATGTGAGGTTAGTTGGCTTGCTGAAGGAAAATAGTTAATTGTATCCCACTACACTGCATTATCCACCAAGAACCATTATGTGGCAAGGTATTACAGATAAGCGATATCATGCATTGTGTTGTCAGCAGAGTGAATTTAAGCGGAGGCGGTAATAAGTCACAAAGACACAGAAAATTCACATCTTTACTTGCAAAACTGAATGCAAAATTCAATGACCTACCACTGCGTTCAAGTATCAGGTGGCTGAGTGCTGGAAAAATGCTCCAGAATTTCCTTGCTCTTTGGAAAGATATACTTTTATTTCTTCGAAATGAACAGTTGAGCAATACACAGGTATACCAAACTCAGCCGCAAGATAGATTTTCTTTGCACTCCTAGCAGACATGACAGCCCACTTGAATGTGCTGAATCTGAGCTTACAAGGCAAACAAACTATTTCTCAACGAGTTGGACACACTGAAGCTTCCCGCAAGAAGCTGCAGCTATTTAGTGTGTGTTTAAGAATGAATGATGTTACACGCTTTACTTCTTACTCATGGCAGATGATACCATTATTTCAGGATAGCATGGCGACTTTTGGCTTCCATTTGGCCGCAGCTCCTGAGGTTCCCGTTATGCTGATCAACGGGCTGTGGCGAGACTTCGCCTGATGTCAATGACCTCTTCGTGTCTGGCATACTTTCCTTCTGACGTATGGCAGACGCGACCATGGAGCCCAAATTGATCAGCAGACTCCCTGCTAAAAATGCAGGGAGTATGGGGACAGCTAGGCGAAGAGCTACACCAGTCCGGGTGGTCTGAGGGTCGAGGCGAGTGAACAAGGAGAGTTAGGGACGACCAAAAGGAAATCTCCAGAATGTGGTTCTTTCACTGCTAGGAGACGACCTTTGTCCTTTCCCGAGGCACTGTTGACCATTGAGTGATTTTTCTCCTTGTAGGATCTATCCCAATGGGACTGTGATCTCTGCTTGAGTCTGCCGGGCTCCACCACTGAGCAACTGCTTCGATGGACTTCGGGTCGTGAGTTCCTTCAACACCTCTCAACTGATCTAAGACACTCTACTTCACTAGATCACTGGATGCAACACACGAGGACAGAAATGCTACATGTATTGCCTTGCACACCCCTGTACCTCCCAATCCCACTGGAAGTATTCCTTGATCCCACTGGAAGTATTCCTTGATCCCATTAGTTATCTTCCAGTGACTTCCTGAAGAAACAGATGAGTCCCACTTCATGGTCACTAAACAGTGTGAGGGTATATTGCCCCTGGGCCACCGTAAACAATAGAAAACCTGGAATAAAGAATTCCTGACAAGTACTGCGTTACAGCTGGTTTAACGAGAGAGTTTCAGTGGTTATGATAACCGCGGCTGTAGTTGTTATTGGCCAGCATGGCACCCTAGTGGCACTTCTTCACCAGAGGTAATGTTGTGTGAGTGCACGCTACCTGGCACTCTGCAACAAGCTCCAGATTGCAGCCTCTTCAGTACAATGTTTCATTCTTTATTCTACTTTTTTTTAAATTATTCAATATCAGTTTTGTTTGAGATTGTGGAGGTTATGGTTGTGGTTATTGTGGTTGTGGCTGGTTGTTTGTGGTAGTTAATGTAGTTTGGTTGTGGTTGATGGTGGTTTTGGTTGTTTCGCTGCTGCTGTATGTTTGTACGGGTCTTGAAGGGGGATAATGTGAGGAGAGGTCTCAGGAGAGAGGAATGTGAGGAGAGGTCTCAGGAGAGAGGAATGTGAGGAGAGGTCTCGGGAGAGAGGAATGTGAGGAGAGGTCTCGGGAGAGAGGAATGTGAGGAGAGGTCTCAGGAGAGAGGAATGTGAGGGGAGGTCTCGGGAGAGAGGAATGTGAGGAGAGGTCTCTGGAGAGAGGAATGTGAGGAGAGGTCTCGGGAGAGAGGAATGTGAGGAGAGGTCTCGGGAGAGAGGAATGTGAGGAGAGGTCTCGGGAGAGAGGAATGTGAGGAGAGGTCTCGGGAGAGAGGAATGTGAGGAGAGGTCTCGGGAGAGAGGAATGTGAGGAGAGGTCTCGGGAGAGAGGAATGAGGAGAGGTCTCGGAGAGAGGAATGTGAGGAGAGGTCTCGGGAGAGAGGAATGTGAGGAGAGGTCTCGGGAGAGAGGAATGTGAGGAGAGGTCTCGGAGAGAGGAATGTGAGGAGAGGTCTCGGGAGAGAGGAATGTGAGGAGAGGTCTCGGGAGAGAGGAATGAGGAGAGGTCTCGGGAGAGAGGAATGTGAGGAGAGGTCTCGGAGAGAGAGGAATCTGGAGGAGATGAAGTCTCGAGAGAGGAATGTGAGGAGAGGTCTCGGAGAAGGAATGTGAGGAGAGGTCTCGGGAGAGAGGAATGTGAGGAGAGGTCTCGGGAGAGAGGAATGTGAGGAGAGGTCTCGGGAGAGGAAGAGAAGTGGAGAGAGAGGAAGTCTCGGAGAGAGAATGTGAGGAGAGGTCTAGGAGAGGAGAATCTGAGGAGGAGGTCTCGGGAGGAGGAATGTGAGGAGAGGTCTCGGGAGAGAGGAATGAGGAGAGGTCTCGGGAGAGAGAATGGAGGAGAGGTCTCGGGAGAGGAATGAGGAGAGGTCTAGGAGAGGAGAGAATGAGGAGAGGTCTCGGAGAGAGGAATTGAGGAGAGGTCTCGGAGAGAGGAATGAGAGAGGTCTCAGGAGAGAGGAATGTGAGAGAGGTCTGGGAGAGAGGGGAATGATGAGGAGGGTCTCGGGAGAGAGAATGTGAGTGAGGTCTCGGGAAAGAATGTGAGAAGGTCTCAGAGAGGAATGTGAGGGAGGTCTCGAGAGAGGAAGTGATGAGAGGTCTCGGAGAGAGGAATGTGAGAGAGGTCTCGGAGAGGAATGTGAGAGAGTGCCGAGAGAGGAATGTGAGGAGAGGTCTCGGGAGGAGGAAGTGAGAGAGGTCTGGGAGAAGGAATGAGAAGAGGTCTCGGGAGAGAGGAAACTGAATGAGGAGAGGTCTCGAAGAGAGGAATGGAGAGAGGTCTCGAGAGAGAGGAAGTGAGGAGAGGTCCTGGAAAAGGAATGTGAGGAGGGTCCGGAGAGGAAGTGGGAAATGAGGAGGAGGTCTAGGAGAGAGACATGGAGGAGAGGTCTAGGGGAAGGAGAAATGAGGAGGGTCTAGGAAGGAGAAGGAAGAGCTGAAGAGAGTGAGGAGGGGTTGGGACAGGGAAAGAGGCAGGGAGAGGGAATCAGTGAGGAGGGTCTGGGAAGGACATGAGGAGGGTCTAGGAAGGGGATGAGGAGGTCTAGGAAGAGAACTGAGGAGGGTGAAGGAACAAGGAGGAGTCTTAGGAGAAATTGAGGATGAAGTCTAATAAAGAGAATTGAAGTAACCCAGCAGAAAGAGAGTCTTAGTGACTGGAGTGAGGATGTGGGCCTGTTACCGATGGAGTGACTGAGTGGGTCCCTGTGACTAGAACATGGGGTGTAGGACTGCACCTGTGCTGATTGGCACGAATCTAGTAGGCTATGAGTCACTTAGGTAAGTGAAACATGAGACGAGTCTTGGAGAAGTGACACTAGAGTACTTACGAGAAGAGAACATGAACTTTAAAGCAACATGTACTAGAAGGTAAACACAGTGAGGAGTGAGTGGGTAACAGGTGAGATAAGTGTGTAAACAGAGTGTAGAGTGACAGCTGGTTAACATGGGAGTGTAGGTGACAGCTGGTGTAAACACGGAGTGTGAGTGACGGTGAACTGGGGGGAGCTGTTAAACACGGGAGTGGGAGTGACTGGTGTAAATCAGGGAGTTGAGATGGCAGTGTAACACGGAGTGTGGGAGTGCAGCTGGTGTAACAACACGGGAGTGTGGAGTGCAGCTGTGTAAACACGGAGTGTGGGAGTGGAGCTGGTGTAAACACGGGAGTGTGGGAGTGAGCACTGAAAACATGTACGAACACAGGAGGGAGGCACTGAACTACAGCTGTCAGGAGTGTTGCATGACTGAGTGTAAACACAAGTGGGAGTGGCAGCTGGTGTAAAACAGGTGTGAGTGCAGCTGGTGTAAACACGGGAGTGTGGAGTGGCAGCTGGTGTAAACACGGGAGTGTGGGAGTGGCAGCTGGTGTAAACACGGGAGTGTGAGTGGCAGCTGGTGTAAACACGGAGGTGGGAGTGGCAGCTGGTGTAAACACGGGAGTGTGGGAGTGACAGCTGGTGTAAAAACGGGTGTGAGAGTGACAGCTGGTGTAAACACGGGAGTGTGGGAGTGGCAGCTGGTGTAAACACGGGAGTGTGGGAGTGGCAGCTGGTGTAAACACGGGAGTGTGGGAGTGGCAGCTGTGTAAACACGGGAGTGTGGGAGTGGCAGCTGGTGTAAACACGGGAGTGTGGGAGTGGCAGCTGGTGTAAACACGGGAGTGTGGGAGTGACAGCTGGTGTAAAAACGGGTGTGAGAGTGACAGCTGGTGTAAACACGGGAGTGTGAGAGTGACAGCTGGTGTAAACATCGGAGTGTAAGAGTGACAGCTGGTGTAAACACGGGAGTGTGGGAGTGGCAGCTGGTGTAAACACGGGAGTGTGGGAGTGGCAGCTGGTGTAAACACGGGAGTGTGGGAGTGGCAGCTGGTGTAAACACGGGAGTGTGGGAGTGGCAGCTGGTGTAAACACGGGAGTGTGGGAGTGGCAGCTGGTGTAAACACGGGAGTGTGGGAGTGGCAGCTGGTGTAAACACGGGAGTGTGGGAGTGGCAGCTGGTGTAAACACGGAAATGCTAGTGTGGCAGCTGGTGTAAACACGGAAATGCGAGTGTGGCAGCTGGTGTAAACACGGGAGTGTGGGAGTGGCAGCTGGTGTAAACACGGGAGTGTGGAGTGGCAGCTGGTGTAAACACGGGAGTGTGGGAGTGGCAGCTGGTGTAAACACGGGAGTGTGGGAGTGGCAGCTGGTGTAAACACGGGAGTGTGGAGTGGCAGCTGGTGTAAACACGGAAGTGCGAGTGTGGCAGCTGGTGTAAACACGGAAGTGGAGGTGGCAGCTGGTGTAAACACGGAGGGAGTGCGTGAGGAGGTGGCAGCTGGTGTAAACACGGAAATGCTAGTGTGGCAGCTGGTGTAAACACGGAAATGCTAGTGTGGCAGCTGGTGTAAACACGGAAATGCTAGTGTGGCAGCTGGTGTAAACACGGAAATGCGAGTGTGGCAGCTGGTGTAAACACGGAAATGCGAGTGTGACAGCTGGTGTAAACACGGAAATGCGAGTGACAGCTGTGTAACACGAAATGCAGGTGACGCTGGTAAACGACGGTGAAATGTAACAGAAATGAGTGTGACAGCTGGTGTAAACACGGAAATGCGAGTGTGACAGCTGGTGTAAACACGGAAATGCGAGTGTGACAGCTGGTGTAAACACGGAAATGCGAGTGTGACAGCTGGTGTAAACACGGAAATGCGAGTGTGACAGCTGGTGTAAACACACCAAATGATCAATTGGCAGGAAAGCCTCAGATATCTAGTGTCTGTTGGTCTTTCTGTCTGGTCTTCTGTGTGTCTGTTGGTCTTTCTTTTGGCGTGTTGGTATGTCTGTTGGTCTGTTTCGTTTTCCTGTTGGTGTAACTCTCTTTGTCTGCCTGTCTGTTGGTCTGCCTGTTCTGCCTTTTTTGTAGGCCTACTTTTTTTGTTGGTCGATCTTTTTGTTTATTGGTCTGTTGGTCTGCCGTCCTGCCTCTTTTGGTGGTGTGTGTGTGTGTGTGTGTGTGTGTGTCCTGCCTGTTTGATTGTCTTTAGCTTCCATCTTCCTCCTCTACCTTCCCTCTTCATCTACCTTCCCTCTTCATCTACCTTCCCTCCTCTTATATCTTCCCTCCTTCTCTACCTTCCCTCCTTCTCTACCTTCCCTCCTTCTCTACCTTCCCTCCTTCTCTACCTTCCCTCCTTCTCTACCTTCCTTTCTTCTTTACCTTCCTTCCTTCTCTACCTTCCCTCCTCCTCTACCTTCCCTCCTCATCTTCCTTCCCTCCTCATCTTCCTTCCCTCCTCCTCTACCTTCCCTCCTCTTCTATCTTCCCTCCTTCTCTACCTTCCCTCCTTCTCTACCTTCCCTCCTTCTCTACCTTCCCTCCTTCTCTACCTTCCCTCCTTCTCTACCTTCCCTCCTTCTCTACCTTCCTTCCTTCTCTACCTTCCTTCTTTCTTTACCTTCTCTACCTTCCCTCCTCCTCTACCTTCCCTCCTCATCTTCCTTCCCTCCTCATCTTCCTTCCTTCCTCCTCTACCTTCCCTCCTCATCTTCCTTCCCTCCTCATCTTCCTTCCCTCCTCCTCTACCTTCCCTCCTCATCTTCCTTCCCTCCTCATCTTCCTTCCCTCCTCTACTTTTCCTCCTCATCTATCTTCCCTCCTCCTCTACTTTCCCTCTAATTTCCCTCCTCCACCTTCCCTCCTCTACTTTCCCTCCTCCACCTTCCCTCCTCCTTTACCTTCCCTCCTCATCTACTTTCCCTCCTCGTCTACTTTCCCTCCTCTACCTTCCCTCCTTCCTTCTCTTGCCTCACTTACTCACTCCTGTTAGAGGGGAAAAATGGATTGGAGTGGTGGCTCTCCCCTCACTTCCATCCCATTTCCGTAGTGGAGGGGGTTGAACACACCAGGGGAGGGAAGGGGTTAAACCAGCCAGTGGAAGTTAGGGGGTAATGCTCTAGAGTAAGCAGTGATTTGTACTAAGGAGGATTTGTGCAAAGATGAATTGTGTACTTCACGGATTTAAGGGTATATCTCACTATTTTAGGAGTTAGTATAGTATACCTCACAATTTTAAGAGTTAGGAGGTTATTCCTCACTGTTTTAGAAGAGAGGGTGCTGAAGAGTCGTGGTCCCCTAACATTTTCTGAGTTCTCTCAGTGTACTCATCGTTTCCTAGGTTTCACTAGAGGCATCCTGTAGTAACTTCGATGTGCAGGTTTGGAATCACTCTCTCCATTATCTTCCAGGTGAAGTTTATGATATATCTCTCTCTTGGGGATTTAAGCGCTCTCAGTAATTTTGGTGTTTGACCAAGTTTATAAGAGTTGTGAAGGTTCTCTGTACTGTAAAGCAATTTCATCTGCCTTGAGAGAGGCCGTTAGTAACAGCAATACTTCAACCTAGAGAGAACAAGTGGCTTGGAGAGAGTCATCATTGGCTTGGGATCCCTTGTTTTGAAGCTTCTAGTTATCCAACCAATCATTTTTCTTGCAGTTGCGATAATAACATTATTGTGTTCCTTGAACGTAAAATAGATCTTCTGACACTTGTGCAACACCTGGGTATCTAATGAGACATAAGTGCAGCACTTGTGCATCTTTAGTGCCGAAAAGTTTCGCCTACGCAACAGTCTTGTTCAGTCGAATACAGAGATTATTTTAATATTGGAGAAGTGGAGAGGTAAATACAGTGAGCGAGTACCCTCTAACCTTCCTTTACCACCCCACTAACACCCCCGAACCCACAAAACCACCACATCACACCACCCTACCCACACCACTCACCACCCTACCCACACCACTCACCATACTTCCTCCCACCCAAGGAAACTCTGCACTCTGTTGATTAAGAAACTTAAAGCAACATCAACGTGCAACGTAACATAGAAATCACAACCACAGAGGCAGCCGTGATTTTTTTAGCTCCAGGAAACGAAAAAGAATGACAAGAAATGGTAAGAATCTATGAGCACCTGGAAGCCATCCAGGACTGGAAACAAAGCCAGTGGCAGGCTGATCAGAAGCACTGATATTGAACCAGAAAAGCCACGCCGGTACAGCAACAAGCAACGTAACATAGTAGTCTTTACTACAAACAGCTGTATAACCCTTGTGGTTTAGCGCTTCTTTTGATTATAATAATAATAATTTACTACAAACAATGTTTTAAACCAAGATTTAGATTTTGTCGTCGAAGTCACTAGTTTACTGAGCACTCCATATCCATCCTGTGGAGGGTAGCGCAAGAGCATATGGATACACGAACACCTAAGAACTAGGCCCCAGAAGGGTTAACAGAAGTACATCTGGATTTATATCTACAGTTCACTTATCTGTCAGAAACAAATTTAGGAAATTTGCTTAATATATCTCGTATCTTATTTTCATTAATAAGATATCTTGACATGTCGCATAGGTTATTATACTGTCTATCTCTATATTCCTGAACAACAACACCAAAATACCATTCATTAGAGTTCTCAGTGGATGGAATGTAGTGTTTACAGCCTCGAAGGAGAGCCACGTTAAAGGTTACTCTGGTAATGAATTATGGAGACCTGGACTCAGTCTAATTAGATGCGACCAAAAAAAAAAGAAAAAAAAAAGACAAGGGATGGAGTCTGCATGTTAAGAGTCTCTCATGTCTGTTCAGTTACTTAACATGAATGGTGTGGTCCAGGTTTCGGAGGTAATAATTGATAATGAAAATCTGGTTAATGTACTCGTATGTACGCCACCAGATGCATCTTACCTAGAGTATTCCTGGAGAGGGTTTCGGGGGTCAACGCCCCCGTGGCCCGGTCTGTGACCAGGCCTCGAGGTGGATCAGGGCCTGACCAACCAGGCTGTTACTGTTGGCCACACGCAACTCGACGTACGAACCATAGCCCGGCTGGTCAGGTACTGACTTTAGGTGCCTGTCCAGTGCCTTCTTGAAGACAGCCAGGGGTCTATTGGTAATCTCCCTTATGTATGCTGGGAGGCAGCTGAGCAGTTTTAGGCCCCTGACACTTATTGTGTTCTCTTATCATGCTAGTGGCACCCCTGTTTTTCATTTGGGGGATGTTGCATCGTCTGCCGAGTCTTTTGCTTTCCAAGTGTATCTCTCCCGCCTGCGTTCTAGGGAGTACAGGTTTAGGAACTTCAAGCGTTCCCAGTAATTTAGGTGTTTTATCGCAGTTATACGTGCCGAGAAGGTTCTCTGTACATTTTCTAGGTAAGCAATTTCACCTGCCTTGAAAGGTGCTGTTAATGTGCAGCAATATTCCAGCCTAGATAGAACAAGCGACGTGAAGAGTGTCATTATGGGCTTGCCATCCCTGGTTCTGAAGGTTCTCATTATCCATCCTCTCATTTTTCTAGCAGATGCGATTGATACAATGTTGTGGTCTTTGAAAGTGAAATCCTCTGACATTATCACTCCCAGGTCTTTTACATTAGTTTTTCGCTCTATTGTGAGGTTTGAATTTGTTTTATACTCCGATATAGTTTTAATTTCCTCACGTTTTCCATATCGGAGTAATTAAAATTTATCATCATTGAACTTCATATTGTTTTCTGCGGCCCCATTTAAAGATTTGGTTGATGTCTGCCTGGAGTCTTACAGTGTCTTCACTGTCATGCAAATTCGGGTGTCATCTGCAAAGGGAGACACGGTGCTGTGGCTTACATCCCTGTCTGTGTCGGATATGAGGATGAGGAACAGGATGGGAGCGAGTACTGTGCCTTGTGGAACAGAGCTTTTCACCGTAGCCGCCTCAGACTTTACTCTGTTGACTACTACTCTTTGTGTTCTACTTGTTAGGAAATTATAGATCCATCTACCAACTTTTCTTGTTATTCCTTTATCACGCATTTTGTGCGCTATTACACCATGGTCACACTTGTCAAAGACTTTTGCAAAGTCTGTGTATACTACATCTGCGTTTTGTTTGTCTTCTAGAGCATCCAGGACCTTGTTATAGTGGTCCAGTAGTTGGGACAGGCAGGAGCGATCTGCTTTAAACCCATGTTGCCCTGGGTTGTGTAACTGATGGGTATCTAGATGAGTGGGGTTCTTGCTTCTTAGAACCCTTTTAAAGATTTTTATGATATGGGATGTTAGTGCTATCAGTCTGTAGTTCTTTGCTATTGCTTTACTGCCACCTTTGTGGAGTGGGGCTATGTCTGTTGTTTTTAGCAGCTGTGGGACGACCCCTGAGTCCATGCTCCCTGTCCATAGGATGTTAAAAACACATGATAGGGGCTTCTTGCAGTTCTTGATGAACACGAAGTTCCGTGAGTCTGGGCCTGGGGCAGAGTGCATGGGCATGTCCTTTATCGCCTTTTCGAAGTCATTTGGCGTCAGGATAATATCAGATAGGTTTGAGTCTATCAAATTCTGTGTCTCGCTCATTTAGGTCTTCGACTCTGTCTGGTTAGCGGCTCGCTAAAAACCGAGTCGTATTGAAACTTGAGTAGCTCACTCATTTCCTTGCTGTCATCTGTGTAGGACCCATCTCGTCTAAGTAGGGGCCCAATACTGGATGTGTCTCTCGACTTAGATTTGGCATAAGAAAAGAAATAATTTGGGTTTCTTTCAATTTCATTTATGGCATTTAATTCTCGGGTTTCTTGACTCCTATAAGATTCCTTTAGCTTAAGATCGATATTTGCTATTTCTCTGACCAGCGTCTCCCTTCGTATTACAGATATATTGGCCTCTTTTAGCCTCTCTGCTATTCTTTGCCTTCGCCTGTATAGGGAGCGCCTTTCTCTTTCTAGTTTACATCTTCTCTTCCTTTTCCTTAAAGGAATATGCCTTGAGCATACATCGAGTGCCACAGAGTTAATTTTTTCTAGACATAGGTTTGGATCTGTGATGCTTAGGATATCTTCCCAGTATATCATTTAGGACCTGGTTGACATGGTCCCATCTTATGTTTTTTTTATTTAAGATGAATTTGGTGAAAGTCCCCTCGTGACTGATCACATTTTGTCGGCTGGGGCCTCCCGCATACATGTCTGTACCTCTATTATATGATCTGAGTATATTGTTTTTGATATGGTAATATTTCGCATCAGATCATCATTGTTAGTGAAGATGAGGTCCAGTATATTCTCTAATCTTGTAGGCTCTATTATTTGTTGGTTTAAGGTGAATTTGGTGCAGAGATTTAAAAGCTCATGTGTGTGCGAGTTTTCATCTGAGCTGCCTCCTGGTGTTATCTCTGCTACAGCATTATTTGCTACATTCCTCCATTTTAGGTGCCTTAGGTTGAAATCCCCCAGGAGCCCGATGTTTGGGGCAGGAACTGGAAGATTTTCCAGACAGTGGTCTATTTTCAAAAGCAGTTCCTGGAACTGTTGGGAAGTTGCATCCGGAGGCTTGTATACAACCACAATGACCAGGTTTTGGTTCTCGATCTTTACTGCCAAAACTTCAACTACATCATTTGAGGAATTTAGTAGTTCCGAGCATATCAGTGACTGTGAAGTACAGAACCCCTTTTCCCTTCCTTTTTGCCTGTTCACTTTTGCAGCAGTTCAAAAACCAATTAATAAAAAATTGAGTATTGCCTATAAAGTCCAACCCCAAATATTCCATCGTTTGGTGACTTTAAAACATTTAAAATGGAAGTAGGTAGCATAGACTGTAACAGTAGAGAATCCCAGGAGCCAGTCTGGATGAACACCTCACTCATCCTCACTACTACGACTGCAAAACAAATCCGCCTTATACTAGCAAATAGCAGACCCCGACCAGACTCGAAAATACTCAAGACCTTATATTCACCAGTAATGAAGACATGTTATATTAGGTGGGAGATACAGTGCCTGCACTCTGGAGGAGGGTGGCGATATGCTGCAGGTTTTGAACTGTAGCGTCGGCACTCCTCTGGCAAGACAGTGATGGAGTGAGTGATGAAAGTATTTCTTCTTTTTCGGGTGGTCGCCCTGCCTCGGTGGGAAGCGGCCGATATGTTAATAAAAAAATATGTTACAGAACATTATATTGTTGAAGACAGTAAGTTCAGAACACAGCCTAATAAAAGTTTAGGCATACATACTATCAGGTTTTAATTAGCACAACTCAATCACGAAGATTTGTTCAATAATTTAACTTCAACAAGAACCTCAAATAAGAGCTAATGAATTGTGAGCTTACTGAAATTAGCTGGAGAGACAATATGATAAACGAGGACTTGAACCAGGGTATCGAGTTGGACTCAATGGTGCTAGAAGTATGATCCAGACATATACCATTACAGAGGTGGTGGAAGAAGAGAGGAGGAGGAGGAGGAGGAGGAGGAGAGGAGGAGGAGGAGGAGGAGGAAGAGGAGGAGGAGGAGGAGGAGGAAGAGGAGGAGGAGGAAGAGGAGGAGGAGGAAGAGGAGGAGGAGGAAGAGGAGGAGGAGGAAGAGGAGGAGGAGGAAGAGGAGGAGGAGGAGGAGGAAGAGGAGGAGGAGGAAGAGGAAGAGGAGGAGGAGGAAGAGGAGGAGGAGGAAGAGGAGGAGGAAGAGGAGGAAGAGGAAGAGGAGGAGGAGGAGGAGGAGGAGCTGGTGCTGCTGGTGCTGGTGGTGGTGGTGGTGGTGGTGGTGGTGGTGGTGGTGGTGCTGCTGCTGCTGCTGGTACAGGCTTTAAAGGAAGAGGCGCGCCCTCTGTAGGCGATGACTGATGACAGCTTCTCAAAGGCAGCAGACTTTCTGAAGAAATGGATAAAGTGAGTTCAAACTGAATGCATCGTAGAGAGTTCAGGAGAGACTGAGGGAAAAAAGGAAACTTAGAAAAATCCAAAGTACTTTTTGTATGAAAATCCCGAAAAAAAAAAAGATACGTAATATGGGTCCCTTGATTAACGGAGATGATACCAACATTGACGATAGGACAGAAGCGAGGGAAATACTTAAGTGTAAGTACGACTCAGTGTTTAGTGACCCATAATCAACCTGTACAAGAATGGTGTACATTACCGACCAGATGAAAATTAAGACACATGTGCAACATCTGGGTGTCTTTATTGTAGACGTTTCGCCATCCAGTGGCTTTATCAATACAAATTCAAGGACATAATTGAAAGACAGCTATTGATGCTAGCTGGCCCAGTGGCTAACGCGACGGTCTGGAGTTTTAAGAGACTGATCGCGGGTTCTAACCCCACCCGTGGTATGGTTTGGAGGGATTAGTCCCAAACCTGCGTACCGAAATTACTACATATAGAAACAAGAGGCTTGGTAGATAGTGCAAAATACCTCCGGTGAAAAGCAGGGGAGTTATAAATACACAGAAAACTCAGTAAGTGTAAAGGGACCACGACTCTTCAACATCCTCAATTAACGCATAAGGGGATTACCAACAAACTTCTGGTTGTCTTCAAGAGAGAACTCGATACATTCTTGAGGTATGTTCCTGATCAGCCGGGGTGTGGTGCATACGTTGGACTGCAGACTGGGGGCGACAAGCACCAACAGTCTGATGAAGCTAGCAATCAGGAGTCCAGGTCTGGGACCGCGCCACGGGGGCAGTGACCTCCGGAAGTGACTACAGGTAACCTATCCCACCCCACCATACGCCCAACCTCCCCGATCCTGGAACAAACCACCCACCCACCACTAACATCTTATCCACCCCCGCCACCCTTCACCTCACCCTCAACTCGCCCATCACAACCGATCGGACCCAAACGCAGCCAGGCAACTATCACTTAATGCCAGTGTGTCAGTCTCTCCTTCCTCTGCTTTCCCTCTTCTGCTTTCCATCCCTCCCTCTACTCTCCCTCCTGCCCCCTCCCCCTCTCTCCTTCCCTCCCTCCCTCACCAGCATCTCAACACCAACCTCAATTACGCCACTCTCCCTGAAGGAGTTACAAGGCCGTTACTGCCACCTGCAGGAGTTTCAGGACCTCGTCAGCGAGGTCGTCAGCAGCCCTGCCGGGTGCAGAGCTCCCCCAGCGTCCCCCCAGCCTCCCCCAGCCTTACAATGGAAGTGTCGCCGGAAATGGGAATGCTGACAGATTGTGATCGTTAGCTGGAATGGAATCGCTGACGGAATGCTATCTTCTAGAAGAAAGCGAAAGAGAGAGAGAGAGAGAGAGAGAGAGAGAGAGAGAGACAGAGAGAGACCGAGACCGACCGACCGACCGACCGACCGACCTAAAATGGTGTTAGTTGTAAATAAGTGTTTGGTTTACACGAAAATACCTTACGAGACACCTCGTCTGTCTGGTTTAATATCAGGGTAACAATTGCAAGTTTTCAGTCGTCCAGTACCCTGCCTTCTGATACATTTGCCGCCAGCAGCAACAGCCTGGTTGACCATGCAGGCACCAGACCAGCCTGGCCCAGGGGCGTCCTGGGGGACCATAAAAAACTCGAAACCCCTCAAAGGTATAACACATAAGAACATAAGAAAGAACACTGCAGCAGGCCTACTGGCCCATGCGAGGCAGGTCCAATTCTCCCACCGGCTTAAGCCAATGCCCCGACCCAGCTAGGTCAGGTTACATTCACTTAAGGAAGGAGCACGGCATCTGACCTAGTAGCACAAGCTAGTCAGAACCAACTCACACCCACCCGCACCCACTCATATATTTATCTAGCCTATTTTTTAAAACTACACAACGTTTTAGCCTCTATAACTGTAATCGGGAGTTTGTTCCACTCATCGACAACTCTATTACCAAACCAATGCTTTCCTATATCCTTCCTGAATCTGAATTTATCCAACTTAAAGCCATTGCTGCGAGTCCTGTCAATACTAGATATTTTTAGCACGCTATTTACATCCCCTTTATTTATTACTGTTTTCCATTTATACACCTCAATCATATCCCCCCTAATTCTACGCCTTTCTAGAGAGTGCAGATTCAGGGCCCTCAGTCTATCCTCATAGGGAAGATTTCTGATACATGGAATCAACTTAGACATCCTCCTCTGTACGTTTTCCAGAGCATTTATATCCATTCTGTAATACGGTGACCAAAACTGTGCAGCATAATCTAGATGAGGCCTAACCAAGGATATATAGAGTTGAAGAACAACCTGAGGACTCCTATTATTTATGCTTCTTGATATGAAGCCAAGGATTCTGTTCGCTTTATTGCGAACACTTATGCACTGCTGTCTTGGTTTTAGATTACTGCTAACCAGAACTCCTAAATCCTTTTCGCAATCAGTAGTATTAAGATCTACATTATTTAGTTTATATGTGGCATGGTTATTGTCCTGTCCAATATTTAGAATTTTGCATTTATCAATATTAAACTGCATCTGCCACTTCTCCGACCACTGCATCAGTCTATTCAAATCTTCCTGGAGTGCTCTAATGTCCTCATTTGAATGAATTGGACGGCCTATTTTGGTGTCATCGGCAAATTTGCTTATGTCGCTATTTATTCCCTCATCTATGTTGTTTATGTAGATTGTGAAGAACAAGGGGCCCAATACTGACCCCTGTGGAACACCGCTTGTGACGCTTCCCCACTCTGATTTCTCCCCATTTATGCAAACTCTCTGCTGCCTATTTGTCAACCATGCCTCTATCCAGGAAAAAATTTCTCCTATTCCGTGTGCCTTAATTTTCCTCAATAGTCTCTGATGTGGGACTCTATCAAAAGCCTTACTGAAGTCCATATACACAATATCATTTTCATTACCATGATCTACCTCCTCAAATACCTTAGTGAAAAAAGTTATTAAATTTGTAAGGCAGGAACGCCCTTTTGTAAAACCGTGCTGAGATTCGTTGATTAATTTATGCTTTTCAAGATGGCTGCGAATTGCCTCGGCAATTATTGATTCCATAAATTTTCCCACTATGGAGGTTAGGCGTATTGGTCTATAGTTGGAAGCTAAGGACCTGTCTCCTGCTTTGAAAATAGGTATTACATTTGCCATTTTCAAATGTAAAGGGTTAAACTCAAAGAATATACTTATTGATGCGTATACTGTGTATATTGAGCAGCAGCAGCATGTATACAAAGAGGTATACATATACATGAAAGGCTTAGAGCTGTCGTTCAACCTTTCTCTGTGGTTGTTTTGCATTTATTGTGGCTCGTTTGCGATTACTGCACATCTCAGCATATACTAAATACACTCAAAGCTTATATTATCTATTGGGTATTAAATTAACCTTGACTGCTGGTGTACAGATTATATGTGAATAAATTAGACTCATGTGCAACACTTGGTATCTTTATCGTGAAAACGTTTCGCCACACAGTGGCTTCATCAGTCCAAAACAGAGAAGAATGATGGACAGAAGGAGTTTCAGGAAATCAGTCCCCCAGTAGCGGATGGCGACACTTGCCAGGGATTGTGGGTTGTGAATTGTTGCAGCCACGGTATTGTGGATTGTGAATTGTTGCAGCCACGATATTGTAGATTGTGAATTGTTGCAGCCACGGTATTGTGGATTGTGAATTGTTGCAGCCACGATATTGTAGATTGTGAATTGTTGCAGCCACGGTATTGTGGATTGTGAAGTTTTGCAAACACGGAATTGATTCATATTGTTTCCCCGGTAGTTGGCCCCAGTTCACGTTGATTCTCTCAAGTTGAGAACTACTGCAATAATTATAAATCTCAGTGCCTGTTTATTTTAAATCTCAGTGCCTGTGTTTGTTTTAAATCTCAGTGCCTGTGTTTGTTTTAAGTCTCAGTGCCTGTGTTTGTTTTAAGTCTCAGTGCCTGTGTTTGTTTTAAGTCTCAGTGCCTGTGTTTGTTTTAAATCTCAGTGTCTGTGTTTTAAATCTGAGTGTCTGTGTGTATTGTATATTATGTAGTGTACAGTGTTGGTTCACTACTGGCTCACAGTGAGTGGATCAAGATCATAGTGTATGGTCAGGACATCATCCAGTATTGATGAATTATCCTGAGCTTTTCATTAGGACAGCTTTCCGCTCTGTTGTCGTTTTATTTAATATGGAATAAAATTCCTCTAGAAAAAAAATGTCGTTTTCCCGACTTTCTCTGCGAGGACGATAAAAGTGAGCATTTTTTCCTGTCGTTCTCACTGAAATGCATTTTGACATAAACGCAGCCGTAGGATCTTCATTTTTTTTGGATGATTCAACAAAGTACACACACACACACACTCTATCTATCTATCTATCTATCTATCTATCTATTTCTCATACACACACCCGTAAGTATAAACTAAAATATGAATTTCCAGCTTTGTATGCGAGGGGAAAAATTGTCGTAGCAGTGAGCTAAATCTATCCTTGGCAATTAAGGTGGATAGTCCATTACATCGTACCAGAGGTCACCTGTCCTGCCTCCACCACCTCCATCATCCTCACACATCCGTCTCTTCTCCAACCCTCCACCGTTCTACCTGTGCTTCTAACCAGTCCAGGTACTAGAACCAGGTACCAAATTTACCGGAGATGGATGGTCTTGTGATGCCTTCACCAGAGGCTGAAGTTACTTCTGAACCAAGTGATCAGAGAAGGTGGTGTAACCTATCGTTAGTATAAACTGTAAGTGGATCTATCGTAAGAATAAATTGTAACTATTGTCAGAATAAATTTTATGTAACTTTGATAAGCATAAACTGTACTTAGAGTTCACACAGCAGTATAATAGATCATTATAATTCTCATAAAGGGATATATTATTCTCCTTGCCAGTACCTCGTGTGAGGGGCACTGGACCAGTCAGTGTGGGTTATTTAGAGTTGCATTATTGGTGTGGTGAGCACTTGAAGTCTCTTGTTTTGCCAGGTATATTCTCCCTGGTTCTACAGTGCTGATGAAGTTGAGGTTTATGTTTATGTCGTGGAAGTGTTCTGTCAGGAGTATGAAGACGTTGATCACCTTTCCCCTCCTTCCAGTATGATAAATGCATCCATCACACTTCCTCCTGCCCTCTACACTTCCTCCATCCCTCTACACTTCCAATCATTCATTACACTCCACAACACCCCTCCTCACCTTTACCCTTTCTCCTCCACCACCTCCTCCTTCACCTTCTCCACCTTCACCACCACCTAAACCTCCTCCACCACCACCACCTCCTCCACCTTCACCCCCACCTCCTCAAACATCACCCCCACCTCCTCCAACTTCACCCCCACCTCCTCCACCTTCACCCCCACCACCACCATCTCCTCCACCTTCTCCTCCACCTTTACCACCACCTCCTCCACCACCATCTCCTCCACCTTCACCACTCCCTCCTCCTCCACCACCATCTCCTCCACCTTCACCACCCCCTCCTCCTCCACCACCATCTCCTCCTCCTTCACCACCTCCTCCTCCTCCACCACCATCTCCTCCACCTTCACCACCTCCTCCTCCACCACCATCTCCTCCACCTTCACCACCTCCTCCTCCACCACCATCTCCTCCACCTTCACCACCACCTTCTCCACCACCATCTCCTCCACCTTCTCCACCACCACCACCATCTCCTCCACCTTCTCCACCACCACCACCATCTCCTCCACCACCACCACCATTTCCTCCACCTTCTCCACCACCACCACCATCTCCTCCACCTTCACCACTCCCTCCTCCTCCACCACCATCTCCTCCACCTTCACCACCCCTCCTCCTCCACCACCATCTCCTCCTCCTTCACCACCTCCTCCTCCTCCACCACCATCTCCTCCACCTTCACCACCTCCTCCTCCACCACCATCTCCTCCACCTTCACCACCTCCTCCTCCACCACCATCTCCTCCACCTTCACCACCTCCTCCTCCACCACCATCTCCTCCACCTTCACCACCACCTTCTCCACCACCATCTCCTCCACCTTCTCCACCACCATCTCCTCCACCTTCTCCACCACCACCACCATCTCCTCCACCTTCTCCACCACCACCACCATCTCCTCCACCTTCTCCACCACCACCACCATCTCCTCCACCTTCTCCACCACCACCACCATTTCCTCCACCTTCTCCACCACCACCACCATCTCCACCACCTCCTCCACCTCGCCTCTCCTTGACACCTGGACTTCGCTTTGTGATCTTGACTCAAAATGATTAAAAGAGTTGGTGGAGATGAGAGAATAAGAGAGAGAGACAGAAAGAGAGAGGGAGGGAGAGAGAATGAATATGTGTGAGAGTTTGTGTCAACACAGTGTCAAATACACTACACAAGTTGTCAGGAGCTTCCATACGTACACACACATACACACACACATATACACCCATACACAGATTCAGATGTCACAGGGATGTTAGGAAGTATTTCTTCAGTCAGGAAGTGGAATAGTCTGGAAAGGGAGGTAGTGGATGCAGGATCCATACATAGCTTTAAAAAGAGGTATGATAAAGCTCACGGAGCAGGGAGGGAGTGACCTAGTAGCGACCAGTGAAGAGGCGGGGCCAGAGCTATGAATCGACACCCTGCAACCACAATTAGGTAAGTACACACACACACCAGGGAAGAGGCGGGGGCAGGAGCTATGAATCGACCCCCTGCAACCACAATTAGGTAAGTACACACACACCAGGGAAGAGGCGGGGGCAGGAGCTATGAATCGACCCCTGTAACCACAATTAGGTAAGTACACACACACACCAGGGAAGAGGCGGGGGCAGGAGCTATGAATCGACCCCTGCAACCACAATTAGGTGAATCAGATGAGTACAAACACTTAATTCCCGAGCCGAGCATCAGCCGAGGCTGGGACAAGGTCCTGGGACGTGCTGGGAGACTGAAGGCTGAGATAGGCTCTGGGCTGAGCAAGTCATTGGTGGGCAGCTTCACCTTCATGTAGAAATTTCTTGCTATTTGTTTCCCCAATATGATCAACTTTTGTTACAGTGTTATGACATTGTTGATAAAACTGTTAATTCTTCGGTCGTTGAAGATATTTTATTATGTCGTATATGCAAGAGATGACCAGTTGATGATCCTCTTTGAATGTGTAGAAGAACGGGGTTGATGATCCTCTTTGAATATGTAGATGAACGGGGATGTTGATGATCCTCTTTTAAGAAGTAGGGTAAAAGGGGGATGTTGATGGCCCTCGTTTAATCGCAACGTTATTTCCCCAGACTATTTGTTCCTCATCACGTGACCTGTGTGTGTGTGTGGTTCAGTGATGAAAGTTTAGAGTTCAGGTCTTCCCAAGCCCGTCTCCAATGAGACTAACAATCAATCCTGCCTCTACTAGTGTGAGCGAGCTCAAAGAAGATCAATTAACGCTGCCTCTACTAGTGTGAGCGAGCTCAAAGACGATCAATTCTGCCTCTACCAATGTGAGCGAGCTCAGAGGCGTTCAGGCTCATCAAATTCTCCTATGTTTTTGCGAATGCGAGGAATCTAATACTATTCTTATTCTTATTTGTGCCTTGGACTCCGAACAAGTAACATCTAACATTTGCACCATGGGAGTGGAGTGGCGGTGTGGAGACTGGCGACCAAGACCTGGAGAAAGCTTACCAATGACTGGTGAAGAGCACAAGTGATCTCCTGGAGAACACAGATAGGTGATTGGTTTTTTTATTGCTTAGAAGCATTAATTTTCAATATGGTGCGCCTTGAACAGGCACAGCATAAACAACATTAGATAAAATCTCGAACAGGTCACAAAGTGTTTAAATCACACAACGAGTACTAAACAAACTTTAGTTCAGCAATGTACTCTCCTCTAAGCCTTTCCCTCTCACCTTCATAGCAGACGACCACAGCTTCGTCTTAGTGACCGAGGAGGGTAACAATAGAAACAAGACGGTCGCCATGGCATAAGAGACTCATAAGTTGCAGTCACATCTTAAGTCGTTCATCGAGGAAGTGAAACGTCGTTCAACATTCAATGCTGTTGCATCGATGCAAAACAAACGAAGACCCCAAGAGAGGTACAGGAGACAAGACTGTCACGTCTATTCAGCGGAACGTAAAGAACGAGTGTTATTGCATGAACGGCATGCAGTAACATCATGCTGGTGAATAAGACACTTCATCCACTGTCTCCAGTATTTATTCACTCTGTTGGATTGAAAAGACACTGTTTAGTGAAACATCTGCCCCATTGAAGCTACCCAGGTGTTAGACATACCTTAGTACACGTGTTTTATTGCACATGTCTTACTGCACATGCCTTAGTACACATGCCTTAGTACACATGCCTTAGTACACATGCCTTAGTACATATGCCTTAGTACACATGCCTTAGTACACATGCCTTAGTACACATGCCTTAGTACACATGCCTTAGTACATATGACTTAGTACACATGCCATAATACGCATGTTTTAGTACACATGCCTTAGTACACATGCCTTAGTATACATGCCTTAGTACACATGATGCTTGTGAATGGCTCTTCAAGAAATTTCACGAGCCTGGCCCATGGCCGGGCTCAGAGAGGAAAAAACTCTGAATTCATCAGAGACACCAGAGGCATTGTTTGTGAAGCAAGCATGACTATCCTTCCCACCATCACACAAGTGCTGCGTGATCCATGCGAGTTTGACGCTTTCCCGTTAATAATGTAAACTTAGTGTGTTAAGCGGCATCTACAAAGGGTGTGGCTGGTGTCAGGTGTGACACTAGCTACAAAGGGTGTGGCTGGTGTCAGGTGTGATACTAGCTATACGAGGTGTGGCTAGTGTCAGGTGTGACACTAGCTATACGAGGTGTGGCTGGTGTCAGGTGTGACACTAGCTACACGAGGTGTGGCTGGTGTCAGGTGTGACACTAGCTATACGAGGTGTGGCTGGTGTCAGGTGTGACACTAGCTACACGAGGTGTGGCTGGTGTCAGGTGTGACACTAGCTACACGAGGTGTAGCTAGTGTCAGGTGTGACACCAGCTACACGAGGTGTGGCTGGTGTCAACATGTGACCCACCTGGTTACTTCATGACGGATAGCTTAGAAACTCTCACCATCAGTCCAATTCCGTTACTTGGAACAAACTCCACTAGAGCACTTGACAATGTCAGCTGTCAATGTCTGACAGGGTCAGCTGTCAATGTCTGACAGGGTCAGCTGTCAATGCCTGACAGGGTCAGCTGTCAATGCCTGACAGGGTCAGCTGTCAATGCCTGACAGGGTCAGCTGTCAATGTCTGACAGGGTCAGCTGTCAATGCCTGACAGGGTCAGCTGTCAATGCCTGACAGGGTCAGCTGTCAATACCTGGATCATTGATCAGTCACTATGTAAGTGTTGTCGTCCTGGCGATCATGGATCAGTGTCAACTGTTGTGTCGTCCTGGCGATCATGGATCAGTGTCATCTGTTCCTCGCTGCTCACTGACCTTTTCACATCATATTTCATCATAAAATCGCTTAGTTATGATTATATTAATTGTTATAATCATAAAATCATTATTTCAAGCAAGTGTCATCATTCGCTCTCACTATAATGACACTGGTGTTTGATCTTTGTCTGATATGATGCAAGAAATGCACTTAACATGATGATCAACACATCCCTAATGAATTGTTCTCTTATTTTTATTTTTGTATTTGTTATATTTTATTCTTAATATTGTTTTCGTGCTGTAAATAACATTATATTAACGTTTAGAAATGTTTGTGTGCATTTTATATATATATATATATATATATATATATATATATATATATATATATATATATATATATATATATATATATATATATATATAATGTGTGTGTGTGTGTGTGTCGTGCCGAATAGGTAAAGCTTTCTATTTTGGCTTAAATAGCAACGTTGCTTTTCTTGCCGAATAAGGCAAGCTAACATTCGTGTATGCAATAATTTCGCAAAAATCATTCTGAAGCTAACGAAAAAATTATATTTCATTGTTTGTTTATTATTATATTATTGTAAACTTATCTAAAATATATTTATTTGGATTATGCAAAATTAAATTGCGCTTGTTATGATAAGGTTAGGTAAGTTTTCTAAGGTTCTTTTGGTACAAATTTATTATTTTTTACATTAACATAAATGAAAAATATATATCTTTAAACGTATAAGAGAAAATTTTAGAAATTACTTAATTTTAAATGAGTTCTTGCTAATTGACCAGTTTTACCTATTCGGCACGACATATATATTACACACACACACATCATATACATACATTCATAAACACATACATACACATACACGCACGCACGCATGCATTTACAACAGCACACACACACACACACACGCATATACAACAGCACACACACACGCATACACAACAGCACACACACACACACACGCATATACAACAGCACACACACACACGCATATACAACAGCACACACACACACGCATATACAACAGTACACACATACACGCATATACAACAGCACACACACACGCACGCATATACAACAGCACATACACACACACGCACGCATATACAACAGCACACACACACACACACACGCACGCATACACAACAGCACACACACACGCACGCATATACAACAGCACATACACACACACGCACGCATACACAACAGCACACACACACGCACGCATATACAACAGCACAAACACACACGCACGCATATACAACAGCGCACACACACACACACACACACACTCTAGAATAGAATATGCAGCACCAGTCTGGAACCCACACCTGGTCAAGCACATAAAGAAACTAGAGAAAGTGCAAAGGTTTGCGACAAGGTTAGTTCCACAACTCAGGGGTCTGTCCTATGAAGAAAGGTTGAGGGAAATAGGACTAACAACACTGGAGGAAAGAAGGGTCAGAGGAGACATGATAACGACATACAAAATACTGCAGGGAATCGACAAGGTAGACAGTGACAGGATATTCCAGAGAGGGAACACAGAAACAAGGGGACACAACTGGAAGCTGAAGACTCAGATGAGTCAAAGGGATGTTAGGAAGCATTTCTTCAGCCATAGAGTAGTCAGGAAGTGGAATAGTCTAGAGAAAGATATAGTGGAGGCAGGAACCATACATAGTTTTAATACAAGGTACGATAAAGCTCATGGAGCAGGGAGAGCAGAGACCCAGTAGCGGACAGCGAAGAGGCGGGGCCAGGAGCTGAGTCTCGACCCCTGCAACCACAATTAGGCGAGTACAATTAGGTGAGTACACACAACAGCACACGCACATATACATACATACACGCACGCATATCCCACAGGACTAGTGTCTAATCGACATGTGCCTAGAACAAAATGGTAACTAACACACACACACACACATACCAGGGATGTACCGAAGTATCGGTATCTGGAGATATCGGTCATTTTTATGATAATATCAATTAAAAACTGTCGATATCAGTCAATACATTCTAAACTGTTAATATTACATGCATGATTAAAAATAGCAACATTAACACGTACTCTTACTCTATCGACAAGTGCCTTGGATAACTAGTAACTAACACAACATTATCCTCTCAGAGAAATTGTTATCCAATATTTCCTGAAGTCTACCCACATACGTTATTAATATATATAGTATGTACAGTATAGTCTTTTTCTAAAAATACATATTACCTCTGTCTATACATTGTTTAATTAAGAGGCCAAACTTACCTACTACTACAATATCTACAAAAGTTTCTTCCATTTTTAGCAATTATTTTTTGTACTTGATTCAAAACTACGTAAACATTCACTTTATGCCTCCCAAAATCTCTCTTGCACATACTTTCCAAGATGCATAAACACACATTATTACCCACTTTTCACATCCCACTCTTATTCTTATCCATATATATATATTCTTAATTTAAATACCTATGATGACTTCTCATTCTATATTTGTCCATTTAAATATACTGCTTGTCATTCTTTAGCTAAAGTTCTCTCAGCTACACCATTGTTTCTTTTAGAGCTAAAATCATCCTGTTTCTTTTCATTCATAACATTCACAATTATGTCTTGTCAGCCGTGCTACACCCAGGCACATTCTAACAACACTTCAAAGTTTCCCTTTTTCACTTTAGTAATGAATCCAGGAGAAGGGGATACCAGCCTCTTAGTGTAGGTATTGTAGTCTCAAAGTAGTCTTCTCTGCTTCCCCAAGGGGATGACAGGAAACACTACAAGGGCGAAAACTAATGAGATTTTAGAGAGGAAACTCAGACGAGTGTGTATATATATATATATATATACAACTGCATGTGTAGTATGAACTACGTGTCAGTAGGTGTCATAATACGTGTGCGACACAAGACACCATCAGTCCTACCACTGTATTAAACAATTTGCTGATTTCCACTTCACTCTAATATGGCAGGATGGTAGTACCTCTCTGGGTGGTTGCTGTCTACTAGCCTACTACTGTGTACTCACCTATTTGTACTTGTCTATTTATGGTTGCAGGGGTCGATTCATAGTTCTTAGCCCCGCCACTTCACTAGTCACTACTCGGTCCACTCCCTGTGTGTGTGTATACTCTAACAACGTGGATGGTAGATGCAAAACTTCATAAATTATCATTAGTATATGATTGTTTATTACTGTTACGTAAACACAAGTTGATGGTATAGCAGTGCGGGTGTGCAGTCTTGGCGAGTTTTCATGACAAAAATCGACTTAGTAACTGTCCTGTACATTTGATGTATCACATACAAGGTCAGTATAGGAGGCTTCCCTGGCTCTCCCATCCCTCATCCTGCCCAGCCAAACTTCACTTATCCAGATGATCAACACTGAAAAAAGTAAGTCGCTTAACTAAGCTTTCTTCCCAGTTATCAAGACTTCAAAGTTTACCTGTTCAACAACATGTTTACAAGTTCCAGTTTTTGGATGCAATGATTCAAAGAACTAGAGATGGTTTACTGGATTAATAATAAAAAAAAACTTACTGGATTAATTCAATTTTCTTCAGTTTCAGGTATTCGATTCAAGCGTAATTTAACAAGCTTGATAACGGATGTGTTAGCGTTATGTTAACCTTAATTATGAATTAAAATGTATTTAATGTCTTAAAATGGTTTCCGTAGGTAGAATCGTTCACACTTGTGTCAGTCTTATTTTCTTTTTTTCACATTCTGTAGGTCCTATTGTTGGTGAAGGAGACAGCAAGTGGGTGTTGTTGGTGAAGGAGACAGCAAGTGGGTGTTGTTGGTGAAGGAGACAGCAAGTGGGTGTTGTTGGTGAAGGAGACAGCAAGTGGGTGTTGTTGGTGAAGGAGACAGCAAGTGGGTGTTGTTGGTGAAGGAGACAGCAAGTGGGTGTTGTTGGTGAAGGAGACAGCAAGTGGGTGTTGTTGGTGAAGGAGACAGCAAGTGGGTGTTGTTGGTGAAGGAGACAGCAAGGGTGTTGTTGGTGAAGGAGACAGCAAGTGGGTGTTGTTGGTGAAGGAGACAGCAAGTGGGTGTTGTTGGTGAAGGAGACACAAGTGGGTGTTGTTGGTGAAGGAGACAGCAAGTGGGTGTTGTTGGTGAAGGAGACAGCAAGTGGGTGTTGTTGGTGAAGGAGACAGCAAGTGGGTGTTGTTGTGAAGGAGACAGCAAGTGGGTGTTGTTGGTGAAGGAGACAGCAAGTGGGTGTTGTTGGTGAAGGAGACAGCAAGTGGGTGTTGTTGGTGAAGGAGACAGCAAGTGGGTGTTGTTGGTGAAGGAGACAGCAAGTGGGTGTTGTTGGTGAAGGAGACAGCAAGTGGGTGTTGTTGGTGAAGGAGACAGCAAGTGGGTGTTGTTGGTGAAGGAGACAGCAAGTGAGTGTTGTTGAAGGAGACAGCAAGTGGGTGTTGTTGAAGGAGACAGCAAGTGGGTGTTGTTGTGAAGGAGACACAAGTGGTGTTGTTGGTGAAGGAGACACAATGGTGTTGTTGGTGAAGGAGACAACAATTGAGTGTTGTTGGTGAAGGAGACAGCAAGTGAGTGTTGTTGAAGGAGACAGCAAGTGGGTGTTGTTGTTGAAGGAGACAGCAAGTGGGTGTTGTTGTTGAAGGAGACAGCAAGTGGGTGTTGTTGGTGAAGGAGACAGCAAGTGGGTGTTGTTGGTGAAGGAGACAGCAAGTGGGTGTTGTTGGTGAAGGAGACAGCAAGTGGGTGTTGTTGGTGAAGGAGACAGCAAGTGGGTGTTGTTGAAGGAGACAGCAAGTGGGTTTGTTGTGAAGGAGACACAATTGGGTGTTGTTGGTGAAGGAGACACAATTGGTGTTGTTGGTGAAGGAGACAGCAATGGGTGTTGTTGGTGAAGGAGACAGCAAGTGGTGTTGTTGAAGGAGACAGCAAGTGGGTGTTGTTGGTGAAGGAGACAGCAAGTGGGTGTTGTGAAGGAGACAGCAAGTGGTGTTGTTGGTGAAGGAGACAGCAAGGGTGTTGTTGGTGAAGGAGACAGCAAAGGTGTTGTTGGTGAAGGAGACAGCAATGTTTCCTTCCAACAGACAGAGTGATTGATTAAATAACAAGCACTAGAGGCGTTTATCTGGCTGAAGGGGACTGATTACCTCACTCCAGGCTGAGGGACTGATTACCTCACCAGCTGGGACTGATTACCTCACCTCCAGGACTGAGGGGACTGATTACCTCATCCCAGGCTGAGGGACTGATTACCTCATCTCAGGCTGAGGGGACTGATTACCTCTCTCAGGCTGAGGGACTGATTACCTCATCTCCAGCTGAGGGACTGATTACCTCATCTCAGGCTGAGGGGACTGATTACCTCATCTCAGGCTGAGGGACTGATTACCTCATCTCCAGGCTGAGGGACTGATTCCTCATCTCCAAGATGAGGACTGATTACCTCATCTCAAGACTGAGAGGACTGATTACCTATCTCAGGCTGAGGGACTGATTACCTCATCTCCAGGCTGAGGGACTGATTACCTCATCTCCAGGCTGAGGGACTGATTACCTCATCTCCAGGCTGAGGGGACTGATTACCTCATCTCCAGGCTGAGGGACTGATTACCTCATCTCCAGGCTGAGGGACTGATTCCTCATCTCCAGGCTGAGGGACTGATTCCTCATCTCCAGGCTGAGGGGACTGATTGCCTCATCTCCAGGCTGAGGGGACTGATTACCTCACCTCCAGGCTGAGGGACTGATTACCTCATCTCCAGGCTGAGGGGACTGATTACCTCATCTCCAGGCTGAGGGGACTGATTACCTCATCTCCAGGCTGAGGGGACTGATTACCTCATCTCCAGGCTGAGGGGACTGATTACCTCATCTCCAGGCTGAGGGGACTGATTACCTCATCTCCAGGCTGAGGGACTGATTACCTCATCTCCAGGCTGAGGGGACTGATTATCTCATCTCCAGGCTGAGGGACTGATTACCTCATCTCCAGGCTGAGGGGACTGATTACCTCATCTCCAGGCTGAGGGGACTGATTCCTCATCTCCAGGCTGAGGGACTGATTGCCTCATCTCCAGGCTGAGGGGACTGATTACCTCATCTCCGGGCTGAGGGACTGATTACCTCATCTCCGGGCTGGGGACTGATTACCTCATCTCCGGGCTGAGGGGACTGATTACCTCATCTCCGGGCTGAGGGGACTGATTACCTCATCTCCGGGCTGAGGGGACTGATTACCTCATCTCCGGGCTGAGGGGACTGATTACCTCATCTCCGGGCTGAGGGGACTGATTACCTCATCTCCGGGCTGAGGGGACTGATTACCTCATCTCCGGGCTGAGGGGACTGATTACCTCATCTCCGGGCTGAGGGGACTGATTACCTCATCTCCGGGCTGAGGGGACTGATTATCTCATCTCCGGGCTGATGGGACTGATTATCTCATCTCCAGGCTGAGGGACTGATTATCTCATCTCCAGGCTGAGGGACTGATTATCTCATCTCCAAGGGCTGAGGGGACTGATTACCTCATCTCCAGGCTGAGGGACTGATTATCTCATCTCCAAGGGCTGAGGGGACTGATTACCTCATCTCCGGGCTGAGGGGACTGATTACCTCATCTCCGGGCTGAGGGACTGATTACCTCATCTCCGGGCTGAGGGACTGATTACCTCATCTCCGGGCTGAGGGGACTGATTACCTCATCTCCGGGCTGAGGGGACTGATTATCTCATCTCCAGGCTGAGGGACTGATTATCTCATCTCCGGGCTGAGGGACTGATTACCTCATCTCCGGGCTGAGGGGACTGATTACCTCATCTCCGGGCTGAGGGGACTGATTATCTCATCTCCGGGCTGAGGGACTGATTACCTCATCTCCAGGCTGAGGGACTGATTATCTCATCTCCAGGCTGAGGGACTGATTACCTCATCTCCAGGCTGAGGGACTGATTATCTCATCTCCAGGCTGAGGGACTGATTATCTCATCTCCAAGGTTGATTGACTGATTTCCTCAAAAGTTTTTTTTTTACTTTCTCGTCAGTCTGCAGTCGTCTTCAGTGCCTGACTATACAGTATACGTGTACAACATATATACCTGGAGAGGATTTCGGGGATCAACGCCCCCACGACCCGCTCTGTGAACAGGCCTCCTGCCTTATGTTTTTAAGGACAGATAGAGGTGTCTCACATAATGTCGTGCTTACTATTAAATTATTGTAAACTTATCTAAAATATATTAAGTTTGATTATTCTAAATTAAATTGCGCTTGCTATAATAAGGTTAGGTAAGTTTTCTAAGGATCTTCAGGTAAAAATTATTTTTACATCAACATAAATTAAAAAAATATATCTTTAAACGTATAATTTTAAACGAGTTCTTCCTAATTGATCTGTTTTATCTATTCAGCACATGTATATAATATATATACAGTGCTAGTCACGGCATTAAGCCGGGTGAGCGCCCGGCATACAGAGGGGGTATTTTTTCGTCACTGCATTATGCCGGGTAGCAGCTGTTAGCATGACGTCACTTCCTGCCGCCACACTCCACAGTGACTCCTCAGTGCTCACGTGGCTGCCGTGGTGAGAGGAAGTGTTGCACTTTTGTGTCTCATCCGCCCCATCTTTTGTCCGGTGTTCCCTTTGGGTTTGGGGCTATACATTGATTATAGGTAAAAAGAAGTCTTTAACAGCTGAAACTATAGCTCAAATCATAGGGCTTCACAAAGCTGGGCATCAGACAAAAGAAATAATGGAGAATGATGGTGTGTGTGAGTGTTCAGTGAGGAACTGGGTGCAGCGTTTCAAGGCTGGTGGTGGTGTCGAGTTACTGTCTGCCAAACCTGGGCCTGACCCCTCGAAGAAGACCTTTGTTCGTACCTTAACTGTGTTAAAGAAGCAGTTAGAGAGTACTCCTAAGATAACTGCTAGAGAATTGAAAGAAAAGAACCCACATCTTCTCTCAGAGGTGTCTGTAAGAACTGTTAACAGATGTGTCAGAACTGGGCTACAGTAGTCACCGCCAGGTTAAGAAACCCATCCTCTCCAAGCCACAGAAGAAATGTAGGCTTATGCAAAGAAATATCTTCACTGGTCTTAACAGTGGTCTGAAGTATTTTGGAGTGATGAAGCAACCTACACCGTCACCTGTAACCGTGGGGGACATGTGTACCGGCCCAGAGGACGTGACCCGCTAGACCCACACTACACCTGTGGGACCACCAAACACCCAGACTCGCTCATGGTTTGGGGGTGTATCAGT
The DNA here is from genome assembly GCA_009830355.1 of Cherax destructor. Taxonomy (NCBI): domain Eukaryota; kingdom Metazoa; phylum Arthropoda; class Malacostraca; order Decapoda; family Parastacidae; genus Cherax; species Cherax destructor. Next base: position 257,828 of record WNWK01000987.1, read on the forward strand.
GCTTAGTGTTGGTGAACTCATTGTGCTTCCCAGAAACCAGTCTATGAACAAGTATAATTACCTTAAAGTTATTGTGTGACAATTTACATGAGGCGTTTCACAAGTGTGCGACTACGATTTTTATGCAGTGCACTGTATTATACCACCAAATCTGTAGTTCAGTGGCTTAAAGACTGTGAAGTGAGGTTCTTTAATGACTGGCCAGGCAATTCCCCAGACCTAAACCCTATTGAGAACCTCTGGTCAATGGTGAAACGGCTGGAGGCTGTCTACATGAGGCATGGAATAATATACCTCCCCAAACCCTCAAGAATTTGTGTCTTCCTTTACGGCTGAGGGACGTGATTAAGCGCAAAGGACGCAGCAGCAAGTATTAAAACCTCAGCAAGTGTGCAAATATATAATCTTTCACGGTATGTGTGTTTTGGTACGTGTGGGGGGGGGATGGGTGGCATAATGCCGTGACTAGCACTGTAAATATATATATGTATGCTGAAAGCTTACTATACTCTCTATTTTTGAGATAAAAAAAATATTCTTGTCTGGTGAAGAGGTGTAGTTGATAAGCTTGTAGGTGGACGAGCCACTACGAAGTTCTCAGTACACTAGTAAGACGAAGAGGCAGCTCAGGGCAGGATTGTGTAAATTTACGTAAAACATTTCTAACAGTGCAAGTGTTGGGTGGACCATCGTGGTCGCTCGTCAGGGAGACACGCATGCGCTAGTTCACCCACTGTTGGCCACGGATTTCAGTCCTGTTCAATAACTCTTCAGCCATAGTTTATATTAAGCCCAGATTTACCATGTGGTGAGTGGCGAGAGTTGGAGAGCAAATAGCACAGTTTATCCCTGGCGACCAGTGCTGCCTGTCTTGACAGTCACGACACGCACTACTTGCGAGTAAGCTCGTGAACCCCAAAATGGCCCAGGAGCTAATGACGCTACTCACACAAAGCCTACTATTTTTTCTATCCCATCTTCACGCTCAATCCCTCTTCCCCAGGCAAGCAAGTTCGTCATCCCATACCGTCTTCTACAACTTATGCTCCGAATTGTCTGCATAATATGCAGCCCACACATCACTCTCAAACACTCCTCCACTGCCTCCAGCCTCCTCTTCACTGCACTTCTTAATTAAAGCCCAAGCCTGGCACCCACATCAATATTGGCACCTCTATGCTCTTCTACATTTAACTTTGTGCCTTCACAATAACCTGCTTTCCACGGATGACTTCAAGCACCAGCCACATTTCTTCCCCCTCGTCTCTGTTATGGTTCACCTCATCTTTCATTAACTCAGCTGCCAACTCCTTCACTTCCAGATATCAAAATACTTCCACTTCCTTCATACTCCATCCAGTTCAGTTTGTTCTAAGCCTGGTAGGTTTACTTTAGAAAATATTCTCTGGATTTTCAGTGTGTGTGTGTGTGTGCGCGCGTGTGTGTGTGTGTGTGTGTGTGTGTGTGTGTGTACTCACCTAGTTGTACTCACCTAGTTGTGGTTGCAGGGGTCGAGTCAAAGCTCCTGGCCCCGCCTCTTCACTGGCCGCTACTGGGTCACTCTCCCTGCGCCATAAGCTTTATCATACCTCTGCTTAAAGCTATGTATAGAGCCTGCCTGTGTGTGTGTGTGTGTGTGCGTGCGCGCGCGCGCGGGCACTCACCTATATGTGGTTGTACTGGTCGATTCATAACTCCTGGTCCCTCTTAGCTGGTCGCTACTAGGTCCACTCTTTTCCGGCTTCAAGAGCCTTGTCGTACCTCTTCTTAAACTTATGGATCCCTCCTCTACCACTTCATTCTCCAGATTGTTCCATTTCTTGACAACTCTGAGGCTGAAAAATACTTCCTAGCTTCCAGCTATGCCCTCTTATTCCTGTTTCGTTTCTCACATCTGAAATATTCTGTGTCTGTTCATCTTGTCAATTCCTCTCAGTATTTTGTACATCGTCATCATATCTCCTCCCCCCTATTCCTCCTGTCCTCCAGTGTCGTCAGGTTGAGTTCCCTTAACCTCTCCTCATAGGACATACCCCTTAGCTCCGGGACTAGTCTTGTTTTAATCCTCTGCACTTTCTCCAATTTCTTGATATGCTTGACCAGGTGTGGGTTCCATACTGGTGCTGCATACTCCAATATGGGCCTGACGTACACGGTGTAAAGTGTCGTGAATGACTCCTTACTTAGATGTCGAATAGTTATTCATAGATTTGCCAGGCGCTCATATGCTGCAGCAGTTATTTGGTTTATGTGTGCCTCTAGGGATATGCTCTGCTGTATAACCCTTGTGGTTTAGCGCTTCTCTTTGATTATAATAATAATAGGGATATGCTCGGAATGATACTCACCCCAAGATCCTCCTTGAGTGAGGCTTAGTCTTTGCTCCCCCAGCCTGTACTCAGTTTGTGGTCTTCTTCGTCCTTCTCCAGGCTTCATAACTCTGCATTTGGTAGGGTTAAACTTAAGGAGCCATTTGTGAGACCAGACCTGCAGCCTGTGCAGATACCCTTGTAGCCTTTCTTGGCCTTTGTTCACTTGTATCCTCATTAGTTTTACGTCGTCTGCAAATAGGAAAGCCTCTGAATCTATCCCTTCCGTCATGTCATTCACGTATACAAGAAACAACACAGGCCCTAAGACTGATCTTAGTGGAACCCCACCTATTCCGACACCTTATTACTGCCCTTCAGTCTGTTTCCTTCCTGTTAGATATGCCTTGATCCATTGCAGTGCCTTTTCCTGTTATTCTCTCCTTTTCATCTACTTTTGGAACCAGTGTCTTGTGCGGTGCTGCGTCGAAAACCTTCTTACAGTCCAAGAAAATGCAATATACCCATCCCTCTCTCTCTCTTGCCTTACTTCCGTTAACTTGTCGTAGAACTCTAGTAGGTTTGTGATACAGGATTTTATATCCCAGAAGCCTTGCTGATTGTCATGTATGAACCCACTCCTTCCTAGGTGCTCCACCACTCTTCTGATAATCTTCTCCATGACTTTACATATTAAACATGTCAGTGACACTAGGCTGTAATTTAATGCTGTCTTAATGTCTCCTTTCTAAAAAAACTGGGACTACATTGCTGTCTTCCGTATGTCTGGTAATTGCCCTGTGTCGATCAACTTTTGAAGATTGTAGCTAGCGACACACACACACACACACACACCTTCGAGTTATCTAACTCACATAGCAGCAACTTCAACTCCTCGGTTGTGTGTATTATGTCTAATACTTGTTGGTGCACGCTACTGCCTCGGTTTGCTGGAAGCCTTTCTGTCTCCACTGTTACTACCTCCCAAAATCTATTTCCGAGCTCTTCACAGACTTCCTGGTCACTCCTTGAGCTGTATAACCCCTGTGGTTTATGGCTTCTATTTGATTATAATAATAATAATGGTCACTCCTTGTAAGCTCCCCGCCTTACTTCAGCCTGATTGCTTGGTCCCTAGCTCTTGTCTTCCCTCTGATGTGTCTATATAACTTTGAGTTGGATATGGCTTTCACTGCTTTTTTTTTTTCCTTAGTTCTTTGCTTTCTATACTTTTTCAATTCTCTAGCACATTTGACTTAGGCCTTTCTACCCCTCTGGATAAACCATGGGCTCACTCTGGTCTTCCCATTGTTCCTCTTTGTGTGTGTACTCACTTAATTGTGCTCGCCTAATTGCGGTTGCAGGGGTCGATTCATAGCTCTTGGCCCCACCTCTTCACTGTTCGCTATTAGGGGTGTGTGTGTGTGTGCGCGCGCGCTCAACTATTTGTACTCACCTATTTGTGTTTGCAGGGGTCGAGACTCAGCTCCTGGCCCCGCCTCTTCACTGATCGCTACTAGATCCTCTCCCTGCTCCATGAGCTTTATCATACCTCGTCTTAAAACTATGTATGGTTCCTGCCTCCACTACCTCACTTTCCAAACTATTCCACTTCCTGACAACTCTGTGACTGAAGAAATACTTCCTAACATTCCTTTGACTCATCTGAGTCTTCAACTTGGAATTGTGACCCCTTGTTTCTGTGTCCCATCTCTGGAACATCCTGTATCTGTCCACCTTATCTATTCCTCGCAGTATTTTGTATGTCGTTACCATGTCTCCCCTAAGCCTCCTGTCCTCTAGTGTCGTCAGGTCGATTTCCCTTAACCTTTCTTCGTAGGACATTCCCCTTAGCTCTGGAACTAGCTTTGTTGCAAACCTTTGCACTTTCTCTAATTTCTTGACGTGCTTGACAAGGTGTGGGTTCCAAATTGGTGCTGCATACTCTAGTATGGGCCTGACATACACGGTGTACAGTGTCTTGAACGATTCCTTACTGAGGTATCGGAACGCTATTCTCAGGTTCGCCAGGCGCCCATATATGCTGCAGCAGTTATCTGGTTGACGTGTGCTTCCGGAGACGTACTCGGTGTTATACTCACCCCAAGATCTTTCTCCTTGAGCGAGGTTTGCAGTCTTTGGCCACCCAGCCAATTCTCTGCGGTCTTCTTTGCCCTTCCCCGATCTTCATGACTGGCGGGGTTAAATTCGAGAAGCCTGTTGCTGGACCAGGTGTCCAGCCTGTCCAGGTCTCTCTGAAGTCCTGACTGATCCTCATCTGATTTAATTCTCCTCATTAACTTCACATCATCTGCGAACAGGGACACTTGTGTGTGTGTGTGTGTGTGTGTGTGTGTGTGTGTGTGTGTGTGTACTCACCTAGTTGTGGTTACAGGGGTCGAGTCATAGCTCCTGGCCCCGTCTCTTCACTGGCCGCTACTGGGTCTCACTCCCTGCGCCATGAACTTTATCATACCTCTTCTTAAAAGCTGTGTGTGTGTGTGTGTGTGTGTTAGTTACCATTTACCATTTTGTCCTAGGCACATGACAATTAGACACTAGGCCTGTTGTATGTATGTGTGTAACGAAACACTTCGAAATGTTTCGGCCCCGCCGGGAATTGAACCCTGGCCCTCCGTGCGTGAAGCAAGAGCGCTAGCCACCATGCCATCGGGGTGTGTGTGTGTGTGTGTGTGTGTGTGTGTGTGTGTGTGTGTGTGTGTGTGTGCGTGTGCGTGTGCGTGTGCGCGCGTGCGTGCAGAGCTATATATAGACACTGAGTGTCAGTGTGCCATTGATATCACTCTATCATCACAGGTCAGTGTTGCATTTGTACTCTATATAAAAGTATTGGTTAATATATGTACAAAATATACGAACCGAGTGCCAAATTAGTGCCCAGTTACCTTAACACATCGATGACGGTACCAGGTTACCTTAACACATCGATGACAGTGCCAGGTTACCTTAACACATCGATGACAGTGCCAGGTTACCTTAACACATCGATGACAGTGCCAGGTTACATTAACACCTGAATGTCAGTGCCAGGTTACCTGGATGACACAGTGCCAGGTTACCTGGATGACACAGTGCCAGGTTACCTGGATGACACAGTGCCAGGTTACCTGGATGACACAGTGCCAGGTTACCTGGATGTTGCTTCAGCTTGTGAAGAATGACATTTGACTCTTATCAATATTTTTAGCTTCGATATTTCGTAAAAAAAAGAAAAGCTTTCATCTTACAGCGGCTTCTCACTGTAATATTCAGTGACGGTTAATTATATATTAACATTGCTAAGTGCTGAATTAAGTGGCTTGTTTGAGGCACTCGAGTGGTGGTGGTGTTAGGAGGGTAAGGAAGGTAAAGTGTTGGTGACAGAGTTGAGTGGTATTGGTGGACAGGGTCAGCAGGGTGTAAGGTGACTTGCTAGGTGGACAGGGTCAGCAGGGTGTAAGATGACTTGCTAGGTAGACAGGGGCAGCGGGGTGTAAGATGACTTGCTAGGTAGACAGGGGCAGCGGGGTGTAAGATGACTTGCTAGGTAGACAGGGGCAGCGGGGTGTAAGATGACTTGCTAGGTGGACAGGGGCAGCAGGGTGTAAGGTGACTTGCTAGGTAGACAGAGGCAGCGGGGTGTAAGATGACTTGCTAGGTGGACAGGGGCAGCAGGGTGTAAGGTGACTTGCTAGGTAGACAGAGGCAGCGGGGTGTAAGGTGCAGCAGGGTGTAAGGTGACTTGCTAGGTAGACAGAGGCAGCGGGGTGTAAGCTGACTTGCTAGGTGGACAGGGACAGCGGGGTGTAAGATGACTTGCTAGGTAGAAAGAGGCAGCGGGGTGTAAGATGACTTGCTAGGTGGACAGGGACAGCAGGGTGTAAGGTGACTTGCTAGGTAGACAGAGGCAGCGGGGTGTATGATGACTTGCTAGGTAGACAGAGGCAGCGGGGTGTAAGGTGACTTGCTAGGTGGACAGGGGCAGCGGGGTGTAAGGTGACTTGCTAGGTGGACAGGGACAGCGGGGTGTAAGATGACTTGCTAGGTGGACAGGGACAGCAGGTTGTAAGGTGACTTGCTAGGTAGACAGAGGCAGCAGGGTGTAAGGTGACTTGCTAGGTAGACAGAGGCAGCAGGGGTGTAAGGTGACTTGCTAGGTGGACAGGGCAGCGGGTGTAAGGTGACTTGCTAGGTGGACAGGGACAGCGGGGTGTAAGAGTGACTTGACTAGGTGGACAGGGACAGCAGGGGTGTAAGGTGACTTGCTAGGTGGACAGAGGCAGCAGGGTGAGTGACTTCTAGGTGGACAGGGCAGCGGGTGTAAGATGACTTGCTAGGTGGACAGGGCAGGGGGTGTAAGGGTGACTTGCTAGGTGGACAGGGACAGCGGGGTGTAAGATGACTTGCTAGTGGACAGGGACAGCGGTGTAAGATGACTTCTAGGTGGACAGGACAGCGGGTGTAAGATGACTTGCTAGGTGGACAGGGGCAGCGGGGTGTAAGATGACTTGCTAGGTGGACAGGGACAGCGGGGTGTAAGATGACTTGCTAGGTGGACAGAGGCAGCAGGGTGTAAGGTGACTTGCTAGGTGGACAGGGACAGCGGGTGTAAGATGACTTGCTAGGTGGACAGGGACAGCGGGTGTAAGATGACTTGCTAGGTGGACAGGGACAGCGGGTGTAAGATGACTTGCTAGGTGGACAGGGACAGCGGGTGTAAGATGACTTGCTAGGTGGACAGGGCAGCGGGTGTAAGATGACTTGCTAGGTGGACAGGGACAGCGGGTGTAAGTGACTTGCTAGGTGGACAGGGACAGCGGGTGTAAGGTGACTTGCTAGGTGGACAGGGACAGCGGGGTGTAAGGTGACTTGCTAGGTGGACAGGGACAGCGGGGTGTAAGATGACTTGCTAGGTGGACAGGGACAGCGGGGTGTAAGGTGACTTGCTAGGTGGACAGGGACAGCAGGGTGTAAGTGACTTGCTAGGTGGACAGGCAGGGGAGATGACTGAGGACAGGGCAGGTGTAAGTGACTTGCTAGGTGGACAGGGACAGCGGGGTGTAAGATGACTTGCTAGGTGGACAGGGACAGCGGGGTGTTAGGTGACTTGCTAGGTGGACAGGGACAGCAGGGTGTAAGGTGACTTGCTAGGTGGACAGGGGCAGCGGGGTGTAAGATGACTTGCTAGGTGGACAGGGACAGCGGGTGTAAGTGACTTGCTAGGTGGACAGGGGCAGCAGGGTGTAAGGTGACTTGCTAGGTGGACAGGGACAGCGGGTGTAAGATGACTTGCTAGGTGACAGGGACAGCAGGGTGTAAGATGACTTGCTAGGTGGACAGGGCAGCAGGGTGTAAGGTGACTTGCTAGGTGGACAGGGACAGCGGGGTGTAAGATGACTTGCTAGGTGGACAGGGGCAGCAGGGTGTAAGGTGACTTGCTAGGTGGACAGGGACAGCGGGGTGTAAGATGACTTGCTAGGTGGACAGGGACAGCGGGGTGTAAGATGACTTGCTAGGTGGACAGGGACAGCAGGGTGTAAGGTGACTTGCTAGGTGGACAGGGACAGCGGGGTGTAAGGTGACTTGCTAGGTGGACAGGGACAGCGGGGTGTAAGGTGACTTGCTAGGTGGACAGGGACAGCGGGGTGTAAGGTGACTTGCTAGGTAGACAGGGACAGCGGGGTGTAAGGTGACTTGCTAGGTGAGACAGGGACAGCGGGTGTAAGGTGACTTGCTAGGTAGACAGGGACAGCGGGGTGTAAGGTGACTTGCTAGGTAGACAGGGCAGCAGGGTGTAAGGTGACTTGCTAGGTGGACAGGGGCAGCGGGGTGTAAGGTGACTTGCTAGGTAGACAGGGACAGCAGGGTGTAAGGTGACTTGCTAGGTGGACAGGGGCAGCGGGGTGTAAGGTGACTTGCTAGGTGGACAGGGGCAGCGGGGTGTAAGAGGCAGCGGGGTGTAAGGTGACTTGCTAGGTGGACAGGGGCAGCGGGGTGTAAGGTGACTTGCTAGGTAGACAGAGGCAGCGGGGTGTAAGGTGACTTGCTAGGTGGACAGGGCAGCGGGGTGTAAGGTGACTTGCTAGGTGGTCAGGGGCAGCGGGGTGTAAGGTGACTTGCTAGGTAGACAGAGGCAGCGGGGTGTAAGGTGACTTGCTAGGTGGACAGGGGCAGCGGGATGTAAGGTGACTTGCTAGGTAGACAGAGGCAGCAGGGGGGTAAGGTGACTTGCTAGGTGGACAGGGGGAGCAGGGTGTAAGGTGACTTGCTAGGTGGTCAGGGGCAGCGGGTGTAAGGTGACTTGCTAGGTAGACAGAGGCAGCGGGTGTAAGGTGACTTGCTAGGTGGACAGGGCAGCGGGTGTAAGGTGACTTGCTAGGTAGACAGAGGCAGCGGGGTGTAAGGTGACTTGCTAGGTGGACAGGGGCAGCAGGGTGTAAGGTGACTTGCTAGGTGGTCAGGGGCAGCGGGGTGTAAGGTGACTTGCTAGGTGGACAGGGGCAGCGGGGTGTAAGGTGACTTGCTAGGTGGACAGGGGCAGCGGGGTGTAAGGTGACTTGCTAGGTGGACAGGGGCAACGGGGTGTAAGGTGACTTGCTAGGTGGACAGGGGCAGCGGGGTGTAAGGTGACTTGCTAGGTGGACAGGGGCAGCGGGGTGTAAGGTGACTTGCTAGGTAGACAGAGGCAGCGGAGTGTAAGGTGACTTGCTAGGTGGACAGGGGCAGCAGGGTGTAAGGTGACTTGCTAGGTGGACAGGGGCAGCAGGGTGTAAGGTGACTTGCTAGGTAGACAGGGGCAGCGGGGTGTAAGGTGACTTGCTAGGTAGACAGAGGCAGCGGGGTGTAAGGTGACTTGCTAGGTGGACAGGGCAGCAGGGTGTAAGGTGACTTGCTAGGTAGACAGAGGCAGCGGGGTGTAAGGTGACTTGCTAGGTAGACAGGGGCAGCGGGGTGTAAGGTGACTTGCTAGGTAGACAGGGGCAGCGGGGTGTAAGGTGACTTGCTAGGTGGTCAGGGGCAGCAGGGTGTAAGGTGACTTGCTAAGTGGTCAGGGGCAGCAGGGTGTAAACATATTTGCCTAAATATTCTCCCTGTCAGGAAATCTAACCGGATCCTTGCGATTGTGAGACAATCGCAAGGATCCCACCTCAGAGAGAGAGAAGAGAGAGAAAGAGAGAAGAGAGAGAGAGAGAGAGAGAGAGAGAAGAGAGAGAGAGAAGAGAGAGAGAGAGAGAGAGGAGAAAAGGAAGAGAAGAGAGAGAAGAGAGAGAGAAGAGAAGAAGAGAGAGAGAGAGAGAGATAAGAGAGATAGAGAGAATAGAAGAGAGAGATAGAGAGAGATAGAGAGAGAGATAGAGAGAGAAGAGAGAGAGATAGAGAGAGAGAGAGAGAGAGAGAGATAGAGAGAGAGATAGAGAGAGAAAGAGAGAGAAGAGAGAGAAGAAGAGATAGAGAGAGAGAGAGATAGAGAGAGATAGAGAGAGAGATAGAGAGAGATAGAGAGAGATAGAGAGAGAATAGAGAGAGAGATAGAGAAGAGATAGAGAGAGATAGAGAGAGAGTAGAAGAGAGAGATAGAGAGAGATGAAGGTGAGAGAGATAGAGAGAGAGATAGAAGAGATAGATAGGAGAGAGATAGAAGGAGAAGAGAGAGAGAGAGGAGAGAGAGGAAGAGGTGACAGAGGAGAGAGGAGAGATAAAGGAGAAAGAGAGAAGATAAATGGAGAGAAGAGAGTGGAAGAGAGTGAACAGTAAAGGAGGGAGGAGGATAATGAGAAAGGAGAGAGAAGATAAATGGAGAGAAGAATGAGGATGGAAGGGTGAAAGTAGAGGAAGAGAGAGATGGAAGGTGAATCAAGTAGGTTGAGTAGGATAATGGAGAGAGGAAAATGGAGGGAGAGTGATGGAAGGTTGAACAGTAGGAGGGAGGGAGATAATGGAGAAAGGTTGAGTATCAGATAATATGGACAAGAACTTGCATGTCGTCAAGGAGCTGTCTTGACGGAGGTATTTGAAAATGTCGCAGAGGTAATGGGAGAGATGTTGAAGGTTATGTATCAGAGTTACAGCAGCTAAGATCACACTCTGTCACATCAACGTAGCGTTGATGATATGTCTTGCAACCCCGTATGATGATCTTTCTTGACAACAACTTATGATGATCATTGTCTTGCAACCGCGTTAGTGTCCATTTGTCCAACAGCGTTATGTGCATTGTCTTACAACCAGGTTATGATGATCTTGTCTTGAAACCAGCGTTATGATGACTCATTGTCTTCAACCAGGTTATGATGATCATTGTCTTGCAACCAGCGTTATGATGATCATTGTCTTGCAACCAGCGTTATGATGATCATTGTCTTGCAACCAGCGTTATGATGATCATTGTCTTACAACCAGCGTTATGATGATCATTGTCTTACAACCAGCGTTATGATGATCATTGTCTTGCAACCAGCGTTATGATGATCATTGTCTTGCAACCAGCGTTATAATGATCATTGTCTTGCAACCAGCGTTATGATGATCATTGTCTTGCAACCAGCGGTATGATGATCATTGTCTTGTAACCAGCGTTATAATGATCATTGTCTTACAACCAGCGTTATGATGATCATTGTCTTACAACCAGCGTTATGATGATCATTGTCTTGCAACCAGCGTTATGATGATCATTGTCTTACAACCAGCGGTATGATGATCATTGTCTTGTAACCAGCGTTATAATGATCATTGTCTTGCAACCAGCGTTATAATGATCATTGTCTTGCAACCAGCGTTATAATGATCATTGTCTTGCAACCAGCGTTATGATGATCATTGTCTTGCAACCAGCGTTATGATGATCATTGTCTTGCAACCAGCGTTATAATGATCATTGTCTTGCAACCAGCGTTATAATGATCATTGTCTTGTAACCAGCGTTATAATGATCATTGTCTTACAACCAGCGTTATGATGATCATTGTCTTGCAACCAGCGTTATAATGATCATTGTCTTGCAACCAGCGTTATAATGATCATTGTCTTGCAACCAGCGTTATAATGATCATTGTCTTACAACCAGCGTTATAATGATCATTGTCTTGCAACCAGCGTTATAATGATCATTGTCTTACAACCAGCGTTATGATGATCATTGTCTTGTAACCAGTGTTATAATGATCATTGTCTTACAACCAGCGTTATAATGATCATTGTCTTACAACCAGCGTTATGATGATCATTGTCTTGCAACCAGCGTTATGATGAGCATTGTCTTGCAACCAGCGTTATAATGATCATTGTCTTGTAACCAGCGGTATGATGATTATTGTCTTGTAACCAGCGTTATAATGATCATTGTCTTACAACCAGCGTTATAATGATCATTGTCATACAACAAGCGTTATAATGATCATTGTCTTACAACCAGCGTTATAATGATCATTGTCTTGCAACCAGCGTTATAATGATCATTGTCTTACAACCAGCGTTATGATGATTATTGTCTTGTAACCAGCGTTATAATGATCATTGTCTTACAACCAGCGTTATGATGATCATTGTCTTGTAACCAGCGTTATAATGATCATTGTCTTACAACCAGCGTTATGATGATCATTGTCTTGCAACCAGCGTTATGATGATCATTGTCTTGCAACAAGTGTTATAATGATCATTGTCTTACAACCAGCGTTATGATTATCATTGTCTTGCAACCAGCGTTATAATGATCATTGTCTTGCAACCAGCGTTATAATGATCTTGTCTTCAACCAGCGTTATAATGATCATTGTCTTCAACCAGCGTTATATGATCATTGTCTTGCAACCAGCGTTATAATGATCATTGTCTTCAACCAGCGTTATGATGATCATTGTCTTGCAACCAGCGTTATAATGATCATTGTCTTACAACCAGCGTTATATGATCATTGTCATACAACCAGGTTATATGATCATTGTCTTGCAACCAGCGTTATGATGATCATTGTCTTGTAACCAGGTTATAATGATCATTGTCTTGCAACCAGCGTTATGAATCATTGTCTTACAACCAGCGTTATAATGATCATTGTCTACAACCAGCGTTATGATGATCATTGTCTTGCAACCAGCGTTATGATGATCATTGTCTTGCAAACCAGCGTTATAATGATCATTGTCTTACAACCAGCGTTATGATGATCATTGTCTTGCAACCAGCGTTATAATGATCATTGTCTTGCAACCAGCGTTATAATGATCATTGTCATACAACCAGCGTTATAATGATCATTGTCTTACAACCAGCGTTATGATGATCATTGTCTTGCAACCAGCGTTATGATGATCATTGTCTTGCAACCAGCGTTATAATGATCATTGTCTTGTAACCAGTGTTATAATGATCATTGTCTTACAACCAGCGTTATGATGATCATTGTCTTGTAAACAGCGTTATAATGATCATTGTCTTACAACCAGCGTTATGATGATCATTGTCTTGCAACCAGCGTTATGATGATCATTGTCTTGCAACCAGCGTTATAATGATCATTGTCTTACAACCAGCGTTATAATGATCATTGTCTTGCAACCAGCGTTATAATGATCATTGTCTTACAACCAGCGTTATGATGATCATTGTCTTGCAACCAGCGTTATAATGATCATTGTCTTGCAACCAGCGTTATAATGATCATTGTCTTGCAACCAGCGTTATAATGATCATTGTCCTACAACCAGCGTTATGATCATTGTCTTGCAACCAGCTTTATGATGATCATTGTCTTGCAACCAGCGTTATGATGATCATTGTCTTGTAACCAGGTTATATGATCATTGTCTTCAACCAGCGTTATAATGATCATTGTCTTCAACCAGCGTTATATGATCATTGTCTTGCAACCAGCGTTATGATGACATTGTCTGCAACCAGCGTTATAATGATCATTGTCTTGCAACCAGCGTTATGATGATATTGTCTTGAACCAGCGTTATAATGATCATTGTCTTCAACCAGCGTTATAATGATCATTGTCTTACAACAAGCGTTATAATGATCATTGTCTTACAACTAGCGTTATAATGATCATTGTCTTCAACCAGCGTTATAATGATCATTGTTACAACCAGCGTTATGATGATTATTGTCTTGTAACCAGCGTTATAATGATCATTGTTTCAACCAGCGTTATGATGATCATTGTCTTGCAACCAGCGTTATAATGATCATTCTTACAACCAGCGTTATTAATGATCATTGTCTTACAACCAGCGTTATAATGATCATTGTCTTACAACCAGCGTTATGATGATCATTGTCTTACAACCAGCGTTATGATGATCATTGTCTTACAAGGTTAATGATGACATGTACGAGTGCCAGTTTAAGGCAGCTGGCAAGTTTATGTTGTGATGCAGATGGTTCAGATGGTTCAGATGGTTCAGAAACTCTCAAGTTGAAGAATGAGAGACATCCGTTTAAGCTTTGGGAATCTTATTTGGACAGAGTTAGTGGTTCAGTCCATTACAGAGAAGGAAGGTGGAAGAAGAGGAGGAGATTTTGAGGTAATCAGTCCCTCAGCCTGCAGTTGATGAATTCATCAATCAAGATTGATGGTGAACACACGATTCGAGGCTGAGGACTAGTCCCTCAAATCTCTCACCGTTTCTTGTAATGGACTGAAGAAGCACACGTTGGCTGACCGTAATAAAGATTCCAAAACGTTTCACAAGTATCCGATTATTCATACTCGTTCTTCAAACTACGCGTCAAGGAATCAGGGCAGTGGGCGTGACTCACTTGTCACGCTAAAATCTGCGGGTAAAAGTTTGCCCCTGGCAGAAGGGAGTTCCAGATTCCTCGAGCCATGAATAATCGATCATGAATAATTATGAAGTCATGAATAATCGATTTCCTTTAGGGTCTCCCGGCGGAACTTACAACCCCACCCACCCAGAAACACCGTAGGCCTATTAAAAATCAGCAAACAGACAAGATACAGACATGAATGATTCATCATTTCATATGTTTCAAGGCACGAGGAATCAGATTTCACCACTGTTTTTATGGTATGATTACCTGCAGCAATTAAAAGATATATTTACCGTGAAAATCCTTTGGAAAAAATCTAATCAATATTTCCGTCACAGCCACAGGCATACAGTCGTGTGTATTAAATAATACTTCAAAACAAAAAGAACATTTTACAGAACTTTATTAGATTTTAAACGAGACCAAAATGACCATCGTAATATGACGTAGAGGAGAGTAAGAATGAACTTTGCCAGGATCATTCTTAATCTATACTCCAGAAGAAACAGAAGCAATTATAATTTCAGTAGAAACTGAAGCAGTCATAACTGTAGCTGAAGCAGTCATAACTGTAGCTGAAGCAGTCATAACTGTAGCTGAAGCAGTCATAACTGTAGCTGAAGCAGTCATAACTGTAGCTGAAGCAGTCATAACTGTAGCTGAAACAGTCATAACTGTAGCTGAAACAGTCATAACTGTAGCTGAAGCAGTCATAACTGTAGCTGAAGCAGTCATAACTGTAGCTGAAGCAGTCATAACTGTAGCTGAAGCAGTCATAACTGTAGCTGAAGCAGTCATAACTGTAGCTGAAGCAGTCATAACAGCACATCACCGAAAGTTAGTGTTGCAGACATCGGCAGTATGCTGTGCAGGGTAGCCCCCCCCCCACACCACTAAAACGTCCGTGACGGTACTCTAATGTGGAACCAGTTTCCTCTCAACTAGTTTTTTCTAACTATGGAGGCAGGAGTCTGGTTGTCCAACTAGTGGATCATGACTCACGAAATCGTAATGACACGATTACAAACAAACCATACCACGGGTGTCTGCTTCGTCTTTGTAGAATTTTCCATGTCTTGCCTGGGCCAGGTTCCCATTGCTTGACTCTTCCCATCAACACTGGAGATATATAGATCACCTGGAGAGCACTGGGTCTTCATTAAAGAATTGTACTTAATTTTATATATATTTAAGGAACTTAAACCGCTTTCCAGATATTTTCAGAATCGGAACAAGTTTTAAACGTATTCATATTCCTCGTAATGATGTGGGCGCCATCTTTGATGGATTATTGCCTTTAGGTGTTCCAAATAATATGGAGAGAGAGAAGACCTTCCTAGATTACCTTGAATGTGCTTCTTGAAACATGTATCTTTGTAGTTTCTGAAAGATGAAACTGCACCTCGGAAGACTAGCATGTGGACGAGTACTTCAACAAGTAAATTTATTTTCTACAGCATTACAAGAGTCTATATTACATTTAGTTATCGTATACTATACTGAAAAGCCCATAGTTATGCAGCGCAATTCAGTCATACGGCAGGAATTGGTCTATTGAAAAATGTGGCATGCAAAGAGTAAGTTACAATTCGGCGGTTGTCACACTTCCATATAGGCTGCTTCCCAACCAGCGAACTGGGTGGTAAGGGTTAACGATTATTAGGGTACCTGTTGTTAAATCAGTACCTAGGTTCATTGTCCAATCACAGGCGAGCCCGCCAAATGCTGAGGCAATGTGGTTTCACTTACGGTCAACATTTGCCAGACTTGCCTACCTGCTGGTTGAGTACGGTGCGCTCTCTCTCTCTCTCTCTCTCTCTCTCTGTCTCTCTGTCTCTGTCTGTCTGTCTCTCTCTCTCTCTCTCTCTCTCTCTCTCTCTCTCTCTCTCTCTCTCTCTCTCTCTCTCTCTGTCTCTCTCTCTCAAAGGGAGGAGAATGATTTTTGTTTTTTTTTAGTTAGCATACATGTACATGTAAATAACTCTTTTTACCTTATTCCTTTTAATTATAGTATAATAACTAGTATCTACTACAATGTATAATATTAAGGTATTAAATGGACCCCAATGGAAATAAGTCACTGACTTTTTTTTGGGTTATCCTTGGTTTTCTACACATATACTGCTATGTATGATATCTATGTAACTGTATTTGTGTATACCTGAATAAACTTACTTTCTCTCTCTCTCTCTCTCTCTCTCTCTCTCTCTCTCTCTCTCTCTCTCTCTCTCTCTCTCTGACTTTTGCCATTGTCACCGTCGTGTGGTACACCTACTATTCAATCTCTGTACATAGTATACATAAGTGTACATACTTGTATATATGTGGTGAAGGAAATACAAGTTATAGTCTATCTGCTGAGTTTGTTTTGCTCCAAAACCCATTACGACCAGGTCACAGGTCATTCATTACCTGTGTTCGTAATAAAAAATAACCAGTGAACTATTAATTTTCTCAGGACGCTCAATGATATCCAGTTTCCTTGAATGATCCATCACTTCCTCTCACTTCCTCCCACTTCCTCCCACTTCCTCCCACTTCCTCTCACTTCCTCTCACTTCCTCCCACTTCCTCCCACTTCCTCCCACTTCCTCCCACTTCCTCTCACTTCCTCCCACTTCCTCCCACTTCCTCTCACTTCCTCCCACTTCCTCTCACTTCCTCCCACTTCCTCCCACTTCCTCACTTATCACTTCCTCTCACTTCCTCCCATGGATGGAGGAAAAGCTTGAACCTTACGTGAGAAGAGAGCTCAGGTTAGGTAAGGTTAGTCAGGAAACAGGACCAGTGTTCCCTGATGCCTATCGTAGTCATATGACGACCCGCCGTTGGAGCTTTTGGTCCTCTGACCGAGGCCTTCCGCCAACTTACTCGTCCACCCTTTAAAAATTAATATACTTATGGGAAGAGTCAAGATCACCTTCAGGTGTATTTGTTACTATGTACAATTGGGCGAAGACTGAGCTGGAGCCCCTGAAGAAATGAATTTTCTTTAGCTTACTTTTTTTCTTTGTAATGGGCTCTTTAAATTTTATTTCCCTCTTAATGATATCTTTTACAAAGTTGTGGTACAGCTCTTGTCCTCATTTTTCAAAATTTCTGATTAAATCATCTTGTAAAAAAATTTCCATCCAAAATCATTAGAACTTCTATTTTTTTTTTTTTTGGAAGATTTAATCGGTTTCATATAACATGAGCAAGGTTTTGGACGTCACTGAGGAACTTACTGTTATTTTCCCCCTCCTTCATGATGAAAGAAATCGGATTTCTGATGTGTGCAATCTCCCTCGAAGTCCTGGAGCCAACTGGCTTACCAATGATCCAAAAAGGGACAATTTTAACAGGAGATGCTGGATCTTGTGTCAGTCCAATTACTCCTCCAGACCTCTTCCATACCTTGAGTTGCTCATGGCTATGGTCTATGGCAATCGTTGAAAGTCGCTTTCTTGAAGACCTTTAAGTGCGATCTTGTAATTTTCTAAAATCTTAGATATGAACAGAAACCGAGCGAGCATACTTGCTGTGATTGGAGAAGACAAAATGAACAGCTAGAGGCTGTAAGGTGACCATATATAAAGAAAAAATGGTTTCCCTCTGGGATCGACAGAAAGTCAATAGGCACTCCGGTTGACTTTCAGTCGATAAGGAGGACCCACTAGGTTAAAGTTGCAATATCTGCCATGGAAGCGGCCCCTTTTTTCAATGGCAACTCGTGGCATGAAGGCTGATCTTTGCGTTCTTGTCCCCTCAAGGAAGATTCCTTGACGCTGGTGAGGGGCTCTTGATCTAGGAAATTAGATCTGTGCTCTAGTTCCCTGAATTGAGACTGAATACCTTCCTTCCCCCTTCCCACAGGCTGTATAATCCCTACCGATTTAGCTCTCCCCCATGATTATAATAATTTGCGTTCTTTTGGCTGTTGTTTCTTGGCTTCAACTTGAAGGCAACTGATGCTGCAACTTGTCATTTCTGGATTTCTGATTGACGAGGACATCAACAGAGCATGTAGCTCGTTCTACAACAAATTCCTCACCAGCCGGAATGTGTGTCCGTGGGGAAGGTTTCATGAGAATTGATGTCCATATTTTTATTGAAAGCTGAAAATATTTAGGGTCACCTTGAGATGACCCCTGACACACAAGACTTGGAGACCTACAATATATCAGTATGGGAAATATGCACCTACATGACATCATTTTTGCCTTCGCTAACTACACCAGTACTAACAAGACAACCTAATTAAATCAAACCTAGCAAAACTTTACCAAACCGAAAAAAAAAACTTGACTCCTCACACTGTTAATGCAGTTGTCGGGAATCATAGTCAACCTGAGTTGTGATTCAGACGGTGTGCTAGAGTACCGCCCGGTATCTAAACCCGGCCGGGGTGGTGACGATTGACCACATCATCTCTCTCCACTGTATATCAACCTAGAATGACCATGTTGGCCTCATCTACCTGGAGTATAACCGGAGGGGGAGGGGGGGGTTCGGGGGTCAAAGCCCCCGCGGCCCGGTCTGTAACCAGGCCTCGCGGTGAACCAGGGCCTGATCAATCAGCCTGTTTTTATTGGACTCATCTGAAAGATAATAAAATGTAAAATGTTTGTTTTGAAGCATTTAGCAAAAATATTGATGAAATCCGATTCCTCACTCCGTAAAACATGAATCAATTATGCTGTAAGCTCATGAAGAGCTGGAGTAAGCTCATGAAGAGCTGGAGTAAACTCATGAAGAGCTGGAGTAAGCTCATGAAGAGCTGGAGTAAGCTCATGAAGAGCTGGAGTAAGCTCATGAAGAGCTGGAGTAAGCTCATGAAGAGCTGGAGTAAGCTCATGAAGAGCTGGAGTAAGCTCATGAAGAGCTGGAGTAAGCTCATGAAGAGCTGGAGTAAGCTCATGAAGAGCTGGAGTAAGCTCATGAAGAGCTGGAGTAAGCGCATGAAGAGCTGGAGTAAGAGCATGAAGAGCTGGAATAAGAGCATGAAGAGCTGGAATAAGAGCATGAAGAGCTGGAATAAGAGCATGAAGAGCTGGAGTAAGCTCATGAAGAGCTGGAGTAAGCTCATGAAGAGCTGGAGTAAGCTCATGAAGAGCTGGAGTAAGCTCATGAAGAGCTGGAGTAAGCTCATGAAGAGCTGGAGTAAGAGCATGAAGAGCTGGAATAAGAGCATGAAGAGCTGGAGTAAGAGCATGAAGAGCTGGAGTAAGATCATGAAGAGCTGGAGTGTGAGCATGAAGAGCTGGAGTGTGAGCATGAAGAGCTGGAGTAAGCTCATGAAGAGCTGGAGTGTGATCAACAGGAGCATTACAGCAACAAGAAGAGCATTAATAAGAGCAACATCACAGCAGTAAGAGCATTAACAAGAGCAACATCACAGCAGTAAGAGCATTAATAAGAGCAACATCACAGCAGTAAGAGCATTAACAAGAGCAACATCACAGCAGTAAGAGCAGCATCACAGCATAGTACTGCAGCAGCGTCACAGCATCACAACGTAACATCACAGCAGCAGCGTCACAGCATCACAACGTAGCATCACAGCAGCAGCGTCACAGCATAACAACGTAGCATCACAGCAGCAGCGTCACAGCATCACAACGTAGCATCACAGCAGCAGCGTCAGAGCATCACAGCAGCAGCGTCACATCACAGCATAAAAGTAGCAGTTACAGCATAGCATCACAGCAGCATCACAGCATAACATCACAGCAGCAGTCACAGCATCATACCAGCTGCATTACAGCACATCACAGCAGCTGCGTTACAGCGCAGCATCACAGCACCGGCGTCACAGCATCACAGCAGCAGCTCGTAGAGCCTTTATTGATACCATATTCTTCAATGCCCCTCTCTCTCTCTCTCACACTTTCACACACCTAGACACACACACACACACAAGGGGCCAGGAGCTGTGATTCGACCCCTGCAACCACAACTAGGTGAGTACACACACACAAGCAGCACACCACCAGGGCCCCCACCCCCACAGACTCCCCCAAAACAGTGTTGGAGAGGGAACTGAATGTATGGTACACCAACGCTGATGGAATAACGAATAAGTGGGAGGAGTGGCATGAAAGAGTCAGAGGCATCACCGGACATCATAGCTCTCACTGAAACAAAGCTCACACAGATGATAACAGATGCCATCTTTCCAACGGGATATCAGATCCTGAGGAAAGACAGAGAAAGCAGAAAGGGTGGAGGAGTTGCACTGCTGATAAAAAACCGATGGGATTTTGATGAGAAGCAAGAGACTATATAATAGGAACGCTTCAGTCCGGAGGTCCAAAGGTGATAATTGCAGTGATGTATATCCCACCACAGAACAGCAGGAGGCCAAGGCAAGAGTATGATGAGAGTAATAGAGCGATGGTTGACACACTGGCCGAAGTGGCCAGAAGGGCTCATGCAAGCAGGGCGAAGCTACTGATCATGGGTGACTTCAACCATAAGGAAATCGATTGGGAGAACTTAGAGCCACATGGGGGCCAAGAAACGTGGAGGGCTAAGATGGAGGTGGTACTGGAAAATCTCATGTACCAACACGTAAGGGACACTACCAGAGAGAGAGAGAGAGGAGAGGACGAACCAGCGAGACTGTACCTAGTATACACCTTGAGTAGTGCAGATATTGAGGACATCACATATGAAAGCCCCTTGGGGCCAGTGATCACATGGTTCTAAGCTTCGAATACATAGTTGAGTTACAAGTGGAGGAGGAAGCAGGAAGGGCTGCACGAATGAAGCTAAACTACAAGAAAGGGGACTACGTAGGCATGAGACAGAGAACGGGCAGGGAAGTCAGTAAACGAGATGATGGAATATATGACAACAATTTGCAAGGAAGCTGAGGAGAGGTTTATACCCAAGGGTAACAGGAAAAGCGAAAAAGCCAGAATGTGCCCATGGTTCACCAAGTGTGCCAGGAAATGGAAGAAGTATAGAAGGCAAAGGACAAAGCACAATAAGGAGAGCAGTCGTAGAGCCAGAAATGAATATGCACAGGTAAGAAGGGAGGCCCAAAGACAATACGAGAATGACATAGCAGCGAAAGCCAAATCTGACCCAAAGCCGTTGTACAGCCACATCAGGAGGAGAACAACAGTCAAGGACCAGGGGATCAGGCTGAGGAAGAAAGGAGGGGAGGTCACAAGAAATGACCACGAAGTGTGTGAGGAGCTCAATATGAGATTCAAAGAAGTGTTCACAGAGGAGATAGAAGGGCCTCCAGAAAGGCAGAGAGGTAGGATACACCATCAGGTGCTGGATACAATACACACAACTGAGGAGGAAGTGAAGAGGCTGCTAAGTGAGCTAGATACCTCAAAAGGCGATGGGGCCGGATAACATTTCTCCATGGGTCCTGAGAGAGGGAGCAGAGGAGCTATGTGTACCACTAACAACAATCTTCAACACATCTATCGAAACAGGGCAACTACCTGGGGTATGGAAGACATCAAATGTAGTCCTAATTTTTAAAAAAGGAGACAGGCACGTACCACTAAACTACAGACCAGTGTCACTGACATGTATAGTATGCAAGGTCATGGAGAAGATTATCAGAAGAGTGGTGGAGCACCTTGTTACGAGACTCGCCCTTACCCATCATTATATACTTGAGCATATTCTATTAGAATATGTCTCTTTGACAGTATTTTGAAAATAAGCGTTATATTGGCAAGTGGTATGTCTCCTGTACGTCTAGATAGGGTTTTATGTGACGTATAGTTAACTATCCATCCGCTCGTTAACAGGTCAGGAATTCCCGCCTTACCACGTCATCGTACCCAATGAGGGGGGCCACCTGCTACACAGCTGTCAGTATCTATTCAGCGAGTCAGACAGAGAGACCGAGAGAGTATTCTGTAGTCAACGAGTCAGCAAGCAGTGATCTGTCGGTGATCAGTCAGATGTCATTCAGTCATCCTCGAGTCAACAGTCAGTGATCAGTCAATGATCCGTCAGTGAGCATTCAGTCCTCAGTGAGACTTTCATGGAGGATGGTCCTCTCACTTTTCCTGAGAAGCACCTTGGATTTATTCTTCTGACCTTTGTGAGGTTCCTGTGTGAGCCTCCAGTACCTTGAGTGGTGTTCGTCTCTGTTGCCGCTCAAAGCAAGTGAGTACGCTGTAGGAAGTGAGACGCTGAGGTTCGTTTCTGTGGCCGCTCAAAGCAAGGGAGTGCGCTGTAGGAAGTGAGACTTTGGAATATGTCTCTAATGGCGCTCATAGCAAGAGTGAGTGTTGTGCAGTTGTGGAGACTTTGGAATGTCTCTTAATGGCGCTCACATCAAGAGCGAGTGTGTTGCAACTGTGGAGACTGGAATATGTCTCTAATGGCGCTCGTAGTAAGAGAGCGTGTGTTTGCTGTATTGCAGACGCTAGTTTTTTCCTCTAGATTTAGTAGAAACGAGTTTGAGCGACATCGTCTTAAAAGACGACTGTGTGTATGTCCTAGGAAACGGATTCATTGAAACGGATTCATAGGAACGTCTTGCAATTTTAGAGCCATTTAGTGTAATAGATGAGAAAGAAGATTGAATGTTGCACCCTTCATTAATAAGTGACCTTAGGTTAAACTTCTCTGTAAATACTGTTTCATGGTGACATCATTTTAAATACTTTATATAAAGCTTTCTACGGATTATTAAGTTAATAAAAACCAGAAAGAATTATTGTGATTATTTCGTTCCTATTGATCCCTTTTCATTTCTTTTGTAACTTGAAGTTAAGTTCTTGTTACATTGTTACTGGCCTAGGCAGAACAGGCCTTAGAAAGGAATGAACTTATCAACGACGGCCAACACGATTTCAGGGACGGGAAATCGTGTCATAAACTTACTGGAGTTCTACGACAGGGTGACAGCAGTAAGACAAGAGAGAGAGAGGGGTGCATAGATTGCATATTCTTGGGCTGTAAGAAGGCGTTTGACACAGTTCCACACAAGACATTAGTGCAGAAGCTGGAGGACCAGGCAGGGATAACAGGGAAGGCACTACAATGGATCAGGGAATACCTGTCAGGAAGACAGCAGCGAGTCATGGTACGTGGCGAGGTGTCAGAGTGGGCGCCGGTGACGAGTGGGGTTCCACAGGGGTCAGTCCTAGGACCGGTGCTGTTTCTGGTATTTGTGAACATGATGGAAGGAATAGACTCCGAAATGTCCCTGTTTGCAGATGATGTGAAGTTGATGAGAAGAATTCAATCGGACGAGGACCAGGCAGAACTACAAATGGATCTGGACAGGCTGCAAGCCTGGTCCAGCAATTGGCTCCTGGAGTTCAACCCCACCAAGTGCAAAGTCATGAAGATTGGGGGAAGGGCAAAGAAGGCCGCAGACAGAGTACAGTCTAGGGAGCCAGAGACTACAAACCTCGCTCAAGGAAAAGGATCATGGGGCGAGTATAACACTGGGCACATCTCCTGAGGCGCACATCAACTAAATAACTGCTGCAGCATATGGGCGCCTGAGAAACCTAAGAACAGCGTTTCGACTCCTTAGTAAGGAATAGTTCAAGACTCTGTACACCGTGTACATCAGGCCCATATTAAAGTATGCAGCGCAAGTATGGAACCCACACCTGGTCAAGCACGTCAAGAAATTAGAGAAAGTGCAAAGGTTTGCAACAAGACAAAACCCGGAGCTAAGAGGTATGTCTTACGAGGAGAGGTTAAGGGAAATCAACCTGAGGACAGGAGGGATAGGGACGATATGATAACGACATATAAAATACTGAGAGGAATTGACAAGGTGGATAGAGACAGAATGTTCCAGAGATGGGACACAGCAACAAGGGGTCACAATTGGAAGTTGAAGTCTCAGATGAATCACAGGGATGTTAGGAAGTATTTATTCAGTCAGTTGTCAGGAAGTGAAATTGTCTGGAGTGATGTTGTGGAGGCAGAATCCATACATTGCTTGAAGAGGAGGTATGATAAGCTCATGGAGCAGGGAGAGTGACCTAGTAGCGACTAGTGAAGAGGAGGGGCCAGGAGCTATGAATCTACCTCTGCAACCACAACTAGGTGAGTACAATTAGGTGAGTACCACACACACACACACACACACACAAGCCTTGTTCGCCTCCTCTTTATTCCTGTTTATCTTCCACCACCACTGTTCTCTTCACCCGGCCTGGTCATGGACTGGGTTGTTCTCTTCACCCGGCCTGGTCATGGACTGGGTTGTTCTCTTCACCCGGCCTGGTCATGGACTGGGCTGTTCTCTTCACCCGGCCTGGTCATGGACTGGGTTGTTCTCTTCACCCGGCCTGGTCATGGACTGGGTTGTTCTCTTCACCCGGCCTGGTCATGGACTGGGTTGTTCTCTTCACCCGGCCTGGTCATGGACTGGGTTGTTCTCTTCACCCGGCCTGGTCATGGACTGGGTTGTTCTCTTCACCCGGCCTGGTCATGGACTGGGTTGTTCTCTTCACCCGGCCTGGTCATGGACTGGGTTGTTCTCTTCACCCGGCCTGGTCATGGACTGGGTTGTTCTCTTCACCCGGCCTGGTTATGGACTGGGTTGTTCTCTTTACCCGGCCTGGTCATGGCCTGGGCTGTTCTCTTCACCCGGCCTGGTTATAGACTGGGCTGTTCTCTTCACCCGGCCTGGTCATGGACTGGGCTGTTCTCTTCACCCGGCCTGGTCATGGACTGGGCTGTTCTCTTCACCCGGCCTGGTCATGGACTGGGCTGTTCTCTTCACCCGGCCTGGTCATGGACTGGGCTGTTCTCTTCACCCGGCCTGGTCATGGACTGGGCTGTTCTCTTCACCCGGCCTGGTCATGGACTGGGCTGTTCTCTTCACCCGGCCTGGTCATGGACTGGGTGTTCTCTTCACCCGGCCTGGTTATGGACTGGGTTGTTCTCTTCACCCGGCCTGGTCATGGACTGGGTTGTTCTCTTCACCCGGCCTGGTCATGGACTGGGCTGTTCTCTTCACCCGGCCTGGTCATGGACTGGGTGTTCTCTTCACCCGGCCTGGTCATGACTGGGCTGTTCTCTTCACCCGGCCTGGTCATGGACTGGGCTGTTCTCTTCACCCGGCCTGGTCATGGACTTGGCTGTTCTCTTCACCCGGCCTGGTCATGGAATGGGCTGTTCTCTTCACCTGGCCTGGTCATGGACTGGGCTGTTCTCTTCACCCGGCCTGGTCATGGACTGGGTTGTTCTCTTCACCCGGCCTGGTCATGGACTGGGCTGTTCTCTTCACCCGGCCTGGTCATGGACTGGGTTGTTCTCTTCACCCGGCCTGGTCATGGACTGGGTTGTTCTCTTCACCCGGCCTGGTCATGGACTGGGCTGTTCTCTTCACCCGGCCTGGTCATGGACTGAGTTGTTCTCTTCACCCGGCCTGGTCATGGACTGGGCTGTTCTCTTCACCCGGCTGGTCATGGACTGGGCTGTTCTCTTCACCCGGCCTGGTCATGGACTGGGCTGTTCTCTTCACCCGGCCTGGTCATGGACTGGGCTGTTCTCTTCACCCGGCCTGGTCATGGACTGGGCTGTTCTCTTCACCCGGCCTGGTCATGGACTGGGTTGTTCTCTTCACCCGGCCTGGTCATGGACTGGGCTGTTCTCTTCACCCGGCCTGGTCATGGACTGGGTTGTTCTCTTCACCCGGCCTGGTCATGGACTTGGGTTGTTCTCTTACCCGGCCTGGTCATGGACTGGGCTGTTCTCTTCACCCGGCCTGGTCATGGACTTGTCTTTCACCGGCTGGTCATGGACTGGGTGTCTCTTCACCCGGCCTGGTCATGGACTGGGCTGTTCTCTTCACCCGGCCTGGTCATGGACTGGGTTGTTCTCTTCACCCGGCCTGGTCATGGACTGGGCTGTTCTCTTCACCCGGCCTGGTCATGGACTGGTTGTCTCTTCACCCGGCTGGTCATGGACTGGGTTCTCTTCACCCGGCTTGGTCATGGACTGGGCTGTTCTCTTCACCCGGCCTGGTCATGGACTGGGTTGTTCTCTTCACCCGGCCTGGTCATGGACTGGGCTTTCTTTCACCCGGCCTGGTCATGGACTGGGCTGTTCTCTTCACCCGGCCTGGTCATGGACTGGGCTGTTCTCTTCACCCGGCCTGGTCATGGACTGCTTGTTCTCTTCACCCGGCCTGGTCATGGACTGGGCTGTTCTTTCACCCGGCTTGGTCATGGACTGGGCTGTTCTCTTCACCCGGCCTGGTCATGGACTGGGCTGTTCTCTTCACCCGGCCTGGTCATGGACTGGGCTGTTCTCTTCACCCGGCCTGGTCATGGACTGGGTTGTTCTCTTCACCCGGCCTGGTCATGGACTGGGTTGTTCTCTTCACCCGGCCTGGTCATGGACTGGGCTGTTCTCTTCACCCGGCCTGGTCATGGACTGGGCTGTTCTCTTCACCCGGCCTGGTCATGACTGGGCTGTTCTCTTCACCGGCCTGGTCTGGACTGGGCTGTTCTCTTCACCCGGCCTGGTCATGGACTGGGCTGTTCTCTTCACCCGGCCTGGTCATGGACTGGGCTGTTCTCTTCACCGGCCTGGTCATGGACTGGGCTGTTCTCTTCACCGGCCTGGTCATGGACTGGGTGTCTCTTCACCCGGCCTGGTCATGGACTGGGCTGTTCTCTTCACCCGGCTCTGGTCATGGACTGGGTGTTCTCTTCACCCGGCTTGGTCATGGACTGGGCTGTTCTCTTCACCGGCCTGGTCATGGACTGGGCTGTTCTCTTCACCCGGCCTGGTCATGGACTGGCTGTTCTCTTCACCCGGCCTGGTCATGGACTGGGTGTTCTCTTCACCCGGCTTGGTCATGGACTGGGCTGTCTCTTCACCGGCCTGGTCATGGACTGGGCTGTTCTCTTCACCCGGCCTGGTCATGGACTGGGTGTTCTCTTCACCCGGCTGGTCATGGACTGGGCTGTTCTCTTCACCCGGCTGGTCATGGACTGGGTGTTCTCTTCACCCGGCTTGGTCATGGACTGGGTTGTTCTCTTCACCCGGCTTGGTCATGGACTGGGTTGTTCTCTTCACCCGGCTTGGTCATGGACTGGGTTGTTCTCTTCACCCGGCTTGGTCATGGACTGGGCTGTTCTCTTCACCCGGCTTGGTCATGGACTGGGCCGCGGGGGCGTTGACCCCCGGAACACCCTCCAGACATTATCCCTGTTTTTTCCTGATTTCGTCCCTCTCCTTCCTTCACTTTTCCTCGTCTTCCCTCTTCACTTTCTCTCCTCCCTCCCTCGTTCTTTTCCTTTTTCAGCCTCTTCGTTCTCTCTCCTTTCCCCTCGTTCCCTCTCCTCCCCCCTCTCGTTCCCTCTCCTCCCCTCTCGTTCCCTCTCCTCCCCCCTCTCGTTCCCTCTCCTCCCCCCTCTCGTTCCCTCTCCTCCCCCCTCTCGTTCCTCTCCTCCCTCTTCCTCCTCCCTCTCGTTCCCTCTCTCCTCGTTCCCTCTCCTCCCCCTCTCGTTCCCTCTCCTCCCCCTCTCGTTCCCTCTCCTCCCCTCTCTCCTTCCTCCCTCTCGTTCCCTCTCCCCTCTCGTTCCCTCTCCTCCCCTCTCGTTCCCTCTTCTTGGTGTTCTTAAATCTTCATGTTTGAACTGGGTCAACTTTTACATTTGTGTCATCTTAGAAACTCAGGTTACGTTGTCTCTTTAACATCAACGGTTAAACTCTCTCTCAATCTTTGCTAAATAATTTTTTTTTAAATTAACGCGTTCAGCGTTTTTCCACAGAACGTCGGGAAGTCAACGCTGTTCCGAAAGTTCTTACGATGTTCTCGAAGTGTCGAAGATGTTCCCCGCTATCTGAGTTGGTTCTCAGTTCACTGAGATTCCTAATGTACTGTGGCTGCCGTAGCCCAGTATGCTTCCGTCCACCTGGTGGTTCAGCAGATGTAGGAGTGGCTGGTTCGACTCCACGCGCGACACGAGGATGTTGGTGTTCCGGGAAATGAAGTGTCGGATGCCGAGGCAAAGGCTGCCGTTACGAGCTCGGTCTACGGTAGACTTTTATTCGTTGTAGCTGGCGGACCTGGTATGGCAGGACGTGGGTGGACGCTCCTGTTCCAACAGAAATCGTCACTATAAGAGTAATCTCTGTCTTCCGAGGATCAGGGGCACACACTTCGCTCATAATCATCTGTAAACAGGTGCTCCTGTCCCCTTTTTCTGTGTAGCAAGTGACGTGCTGCTGAGTCTCCATACTGAGGAGGGAATCATATCAGAAGTGTCTTTTTACTGGACTAATTTAACGATAGTTTTTAAATTGATGCTGTTAATTTGAATGTGTGTGTGTATTTTAGGATATTGTTCTCCGAGATAACCAGAGAATGTCTCTGCAGGTTAGCCTTAAAGCTGGTGTTTCTTAGCATAAGGTTTGAAACACATTTCTTCCAAGTATCTCTTAAATTGATATTTTTTTTAAAATTGGGTTAGTAGTGTGACAACTCGTGTCACCTCTTCTGATTCGTTTTAAAGTTTCAGCATTAGTATATAATCACATTAGAAACTTATGCCGCACTCTGCACTACTCCAGTCGCGTGCACTGAGGTAGAGGAGGCTGGTGGTTGTAATACTGAGATAACTTTCTAGGATCACGCAGCCACCGAAATATAGTTGTTGGTTAAATTTTCCTTGTTTTATAGTGTGCTTGTTTTTACTTGTATGATAGTGCTGCTGAGTGACCTACCAGGTCAAGGTCACCTGTAAATATTAAGTATACTACTACTATTGCTGTTGCTGCCGCCGCCGCCGCTACCACTATCATCAGGGTTTTCCAAACACCAACCTTCTTTGCTCCACATTCTCTTAAAACAAATTTATAAGGACTTTATATCATTCTTGAAGCTTTGCACCGTGAGTGCCTGCACCCGGCAGCGAGTGCCTGCACCCGGCAGCGAGTGCCTGCACCCGGCAGCGAGTGTAGAACAGCTGTGATGGAGCTGTTTTATACATGTGTGAGAGAAGAACAGCATCACTGCAGCTGTTATACAGCAGTGTTGTGATGAACAGCGTTACTGAAGCTGCACAGTAACTGTTCTGTACAAGAGTGTGAGGGAAGAACAGCGTTACTGTAGGAACAAGAAAACCACTAGCTGTAACAAGAACAAAAACACTAGTAACAAGAAGAACAACACTAGTAACAAGAACAAAAACACTAGTAACAAGAACAAAAACACTAGTAACAAGAACAATAACACTAGTAACAAGAACAATAACACTAGTAACAAGAACAAAAACACTAGTAACAAGAACAATAACACTAGTAACAAGAACAAAAACACTAGTAACAAGAACAAAAACATTAGTAACAAGAACAAAAACACTAGTAACAAGAACAAAAACACTAGTAACAAGAATAACAATAGCAATAACAAGAACAAAAAAAATGCTTTGAAGCATTTAAAAAAAAAGTTTCGATTTTTTCTTTTTTTTTCTTCCCTGCAGAAAGTAAGTTGAACGCCACCTGTCATCCAGGGGTAGTCAGGTGTGCTGGGGTCATATAGGAGAGTTAGTGGTGTTAGGTACCATGTGTTAGGTGACACCTGAGTGATGTGTGTGTGTGGGGCCAGGTGTCTCTCTCATACACACACACACACACACACACACGTGACTGGAATGTTGATAAATTAGACACATGTGCAACACTTTAGTATCTTTATTAAGGAAACGTTTCGCCACACAGATAAGTGAGTAAATTTCATGTTTTGAGAAGAGTGGCAAGTTGCAGGTTCAAGTGCAGTCACGTGCACAGCAGTTTACAATCTGTTGCACAGCAGTTTACAATCTGTTCCACAGCAGTTTACATTCTGTTGCACAGCAGTTTACAATCTGTTGCACAGCAGTTTACAATCTGTTGCACAGCAGTTTACAATCTGTTCCACAGCAGTTTACAATCTGTTGCACAGCAGTTTACAATCTGTTGCACGGCAGTTTACAATCTGTTGCACGGCAGTTTACAATCTGTTGCACAGCAGTTTACAATCTGTTGCACGGCAGTTTACAATCTGTTACACGGCAGTTTACAATCTGTTGCACGGCAGTTTACAATCTGTTGCACGGCAGTTTACAATCTGTTGCACAGCAGTTTACAATCTGTTGCACAGCAGTTTACAATCTGGTGCACGGCAGTTTACAATCTGTTGCACGGCAGTTTACAATCTGTTGCACGGCAGTTTACAATCTGTTGCACGGCAGTTTACAATATGTTGCACGGCAGTTTACAATATGTTGCACGGCAGTTTACATTCTGTTGGACAACAGTTTACATTCTGTTGCACAACAGTTTTCAATCAGATTCACACCAGCCCCGTGGCCTTGTGGCTAAAGCTCTCGCTTCACACGGCGAGAGTCCGGGCTCAATTCCCGGCGAGGGTAGAAACATTGGGCGTGTTTCTTTACACCAGTTGATAATGTTCCCCATCAGTAAAAGGGGTACCTGGGTGTTAGTCGACTGGTGTGGGTCGCATCCTGGGTCAAAACTGATTTGATTTACCCGAAATGCTGAGCATAACAAGCGGCTTTCTATATAGTAGTATGGCATTGATGTCAGCTAGGACTGTATATCTTGTACATGTACTTGTAGAAATAAAGATATTAATCAGATACATAGCAGTTTACAATCAGATTCAGAGCAGTTTACCATCAGATGCACAGCAGTTTACCATCAGATGCACAGCAGTTTACCATCAGATGCACAGCAGTTTACAATCAGATGCACAGCAGTTTACAATCAGATGCACAGCAGTTTACAATCAGATGCACAGCAGTTTACAATCAGATGCACAGCAGTTTACAATCAGATGCACAGCAGTTTACAATCAGATGCACAGCAGTTTACAATCTGTGTAACTTAAAGTAACTTTCTTCTGCTGTAACTTCCGAAACGTGTCTTTATTAACGGCTCAGGAAGGAGCGAAACGTTAACTACAATTCTCTCTTGACGAGCTGATGTTTTGTGACAAATTCCTGGTTGTTAGGGCTTCACTTTGGTTGTTAGGGCTTCACTTTGGTTGTTAGGGCTTCACTCTGGTTGTTAGGGCTTCACTCTGGTAATTCTTAATCGCCACTCAGAGCGCCCTTAATCTCTCCACAGGAGACAGACAGACTGACACCTGATTCTCTCTCCAGATCAGCTTTCCAAGCCAGATCATTATTAACCTCTATTGATGGAATTGCTGGGTTAATCGATCCTGCTGGCACCCAGGTGCCAGCGGTGTCAACAATGCCAGACTATGGAGGCTCCTTCAAGGAGAGATATCACATGACTCGCTGTATCTCCCTCACTCTCTCTCTAATCACCTTTTGTACATTATTAAGAGGTCATCTTCAGCAGATGTAGTTGACTTTAGCTGGAGGTCAAAATACACAATACTGTTCTTCCTCTTTGCCTCTGTATGGAGTCATTTCCACCATGTGGGTCATGTCCTCCATCTGAAGTCATGTTCTCCATATCAGTCATATCCTCCATGTGGGTCATGTCCTCCATCTGAAGTCATGTCCTCTATATCAGCCATGTCCTCCTTGTGGGTCATGTCGTCCATATCAGTCATGTCCTCCGTGTAAGGTTATTCGCATATTAGCATTAACAAGTTATTATTACAAGGCTTGAAGTAAGTGGACGAGGCAATCAGAAATTATCACCTGACAATTATTTCAATTTTTCCAAAATATGGAAATTGGGGCCAACATTGGCCAAGGTCAGTGCAAACATTTCTATAAGGAAAACTGGCCAGCTTTTCACGTTTAATTTAAGTTTTTATTTTAGCTTTGGGAACATATACCCATTTGTTTTTATAATAGTGTTGAGGGCACACATGTTATGGGCACGTAAAAGTAGCGATTGTGTTCATCTAGCCAAGGATGACCCAATAAAGTCCAAACTGTGACTTATTTCTCATCAGGAGAGACATTCTCCAGTTATCCCACTGAAACTGATTTGATTAATAAAATTTCATAAAATTGGCAATTTAAAACATAGCTGAAAGAGCGAAAGCCAAGATTTTCTTTGAGGAAAAACTCCCCAACGCAAAAACAAACATGCGAAGTTTTTAACAACTTCGTTATAAATTTACAATTTGTACACTTACAACGTGTCTTCCTTCCTGTGGAATGCATCAGCGCTAATGTATTGAAGACAATAAGATACGGCATTATTTACTGAATGGAAATCAATATCACTGATATAACTGGCAAGCTGAGAGTTTTGGTGTCCAATAAGAAGGCGAAGCTTGTTCTCTGGAGACCAGTTCTACGATTATTGCACCGACTCCAAGGATTACTAGTTTAAGAAACTAATTTATTACATAGACAAATTTGCATCCCTCCCCCCCCACACACAATCTCTCTCACACACACACACACACATAATCACACACACACACATAATCACACACACACACACAATCACACACACACAATCCACACACACACAATCACACAATCACACACACACACACACACACACACACACACACACACACACAATCACACACGCACACAACATGCACACACACAACACACATACACACGCAACACACACACACACACACACACACACACACACACACACACACACAACAACAACACACACACACACACACACACACAAAATGGTGGCATAGAGGGGAAGTCGAAGGCTCAGGAGATCCGGGGAAGATGTTCCTGGTAAGAAAGAATAGATGGAAGAGCAATGTAAAAGGATGGAACAAACTAAATGAGCTTTCTGTGAAAATGAAGACGAGGATGAAGGCAGAGAAGAAATGGGAGTCACAAACTGAAGCTGCAGAAACCAGGATATGGGCTAGACTATTGAGGTAAATATGCTGAAGCAAGTTACAGGGCTATTGCCCAGAGGAGACATGGCATCTGAAGCAGGTACACCCCTAGTAAATGAGGAGCCCAACAGAAAGGAAGGAGACAAGACTTATGCTAAGGCCCTATCAGTCCACCAAGCAAGGCCGAGGAATGTAGGGGGAGAGCTGTTAGGAGCATGGATAGAAGTAAGTGAGTGAGGGGGGGAGAAGGTGACAAGCCCCATGCAGAAACACGACCATGCTAAGAAGAGTTACAAGAAAAAATAAGGGAGACAATGGTTATGTACAAATGGGACCCATAGACACAGAGGGAAAAGCAATGGGAGGAGGAGAGGGAGAAGTCAGTGTTTATTCATGGGCTTCAGGAGAGCGAAGGGAGGACACATAATGAAAGATGGCAGAAAGTAGAACAGGAGATTGAAAACATCAAAGAAATAGGTGAGGAGGACGTGACTGAGATAGTAAATTTCCAGAGAATAGGAGGGTACTTGAAGGGAAGAAATCGGCCTGTCAAACTGATTTTCAAGAGAGAAATGGTGCAAAACAGGGTCCTGCAAGAGAACTCACAGCTGAAGGAATCAACATACAAGAGGGTGCTCCTAGACCGTGACAGGACAAGAACAGAACGACAGCAGCTGTGGGAGAAAACACAGAAACGAAAGGGGCTAGGAAGAGAGACAAGGACAGAGTCAGCAGAGGACAACCAGAGCCGGGTAGAGCAACAAGCGCAAGTACATACAGAACCACCCTCAGAAACCCACAGCCAAACATGCTATCCCAACACAAACCACACTTACAGCCCCCACCTCACACTATGCTGTAGAACACCACAGCACACTGCCAGGTTCCCCACTCCTCACACACCCCCAGAACAGTGTTGGAGAGGAAACTGAAGGTATGGTACACCAACACCAATGAAATAACGAATAAGTGGGAGGAGTGGCATGAGAGAATCAAAGAGGCATCACCGGACATCATAGCTCTCACCAAAGCCAAGCTCACAGGAACGATAACAGGTGCCATCTTTCCAACAGAATATCAGATCTTGAGGAAAGACAGACGGAACAGAGGGGGGTGGAAGAGTGGCACTGCTCATCAAAAACCAATGGGATTTTGACGAGAAGGAGAGAGGAGACAGAGGAGAAGCAAGAGACTACATAATAGGAACACTTCAGTCTGGAGGTCCCAAGGTGGTAATTACAGTGATGTATAACCCACCACAGAACAGCAGGAGGCCAAGGCAAGAATATGATGACAGTAACAGAGCGATGGTTGACACACTGAAGTGGTTGGAAGGGTTCATGCGAGCAGGGCAAAGCTGCTGATTGTGAGTGACTTCAATCACAAAGAAATTGACTGGGAGAACCTGAAGCCACGTGGAGGGCTCAGATGATGGAGGTGGTATTGGAAAACCTCATGTACCAACACGTAAGGGACACTACCAGAGAGAAAGGAGAGGACGAACCAGCAAGACTGGACCTAGTATTCTCCTTAAGTAGTACAGATATTGAGGATATCACATATGAAAGGCCCCTTGGGGCCAGTGACCACGTGGTTCTGAGCTTCGAATACATAGTAGATTTATATGTGGAGAGGGAAGCAGGAAGGGCAGGACAAATGAAGGGAAGGCACTGCAATGGATCAGGGAATATCTGTCGGGAAGACATCAGAGTCATGGTACGAGACGAAGTGTCAAAGTGGGCGCCTGTGACTAGTGGGGTTCCACAGGGGTCAGTCCTAGGATCGGTGCTGTTCCTGGTATATGTGAATGACGTGACGGAAGGAATAGACTCAGAAGTGTCCCTGTTTGCAGATGATGTGAAGATGAGAAAAATTCAATCGGACGAGAACCAGGCAGAACTACAAAGGGATCTGGACAGGCTGCACGCCTGTTCC
Source organism: Cherax destructor (assembly GCA_009830355.1). Lineage (NCBI taxonomy): Eukaryota > Metazoa > Arthropoda > Malacostraca > Decapoda > Parastacidae > Cherax > Cherax destructor. Next base: position 292,613 of record WNWK01000987.1, read on the forward strand.
GAAAACTGGCTCCTGGAGTTCAACCCCACCAAGTGCTAAGTCATGAAGATTGGGGAAGGGCAAAAAAGATCGCAGACGGAGTACAGTCTAGGGGGGCAGAGACTACAAACCTCACTCGAGGAAAAGGATTTTGGGGTGTGTATAACACCGGGCACATCTCCTGAGGCGCACATTAACCAAATAACTGCTGCAGCATATGGGCGCCTAGCAAACCTAAGAATAACATTCCAACATCTCAATAAGGAATCGTTCAGGACCCTGTACACCGTGTATGTCAGACCTATATTAGAGTATGCAGCACCAGTTTGGAACCCACACCTAGCCAAGCACGTACGAAAATTAGAGAAAGTGCAGAGGTTTGCAAGGGGGGATATGATAACGACATATAAGATACTGAGAGGAATTGACAAGGTGGACAGAGATGTTCCATTGATGAGACGCAGCAACAAGGGGTCATAATTGGAAGTTGAAGACTCAGATGAAGCACAGGGATGTTAGGAAGTATTTCTTCAGTCAGAGTTGTCAGGAAGTGGAATAGTCTGGGAAGTGATGTAGTGGAGGCAGGATCCACACATAGCTTTAAGAAGAGGTATGATAAAGCTCATGGAGCAGGAAGAGTGACCTAGTAGCGAAAAGTGAAGAGGCGAAGCCAGGAGCTGTGACTCAACCCCTGCAACCACAACTAGGTGAGCACACACACAACATATACACACAACACGCAATACACACACACACACACACACACACACACACACACACACACACACACACACACACACACAACACACAACACACAAAACACACACACACAATACACACACACACAACACGCAATACACACACACACACACAACACGCAATACACACACACAATACACACACAACACACACACAACACACACACACTAAACATGCTGGGTACTATCCTAGCCATAAGTTGCAACAATCATTAAATATTAAAGTCATTCAGAAGAGGCAGACTCAAATATATTTAAGGTGATTTAACGGGAATGAAAATTTCCCACCAATACATAAAAGTGGCAGACGTGCAGCTATACACATGAATTTCTCTCTCGACCATCGTCTAATTTGTAGTCACCATTTTACAGCGATCGAAGCTACGAAGCTGAGCCTTTTGGAAGTTGCTGGAGGCATTCCAGGGTGATGAACAACTTAGGTTATGGGGCACCTGAGCATTCCAGCTGTTCCTAGAATGTTGCCCAAGTTACTATTGAAAATAGTATAAAATACGGACCAGCTGATGAGTAAGAAACATATTCAACGGTTGGGTATCTTTATTGCTGAAACGTTTCGCTTACACAGTAGACTTCTTCAGTCGAATACAGAAAAGTTTGCAGAGGCAGTAGAAATGTGAAGACGATTTAATCAGTCTATCACCCTTGAAGATGTAGTTTTGAGGCTGAGGGACTGACCACCTCAAAACTACGTCTTCAAGGGTGATGGACTGATCACATCGTCCTCACATCTCTACTGCCTCTGCAAACTTTTCTGTATTCGACTGAAGAAGCCTACTGCGTAGGCGAAACGTTTCAGAATAAAGATACCTAACTGTTACACATGTCTTACTTACCAAACTGCCGGTATTGTATAAAAATTCAATATTCATAATCTTTAAAGTTGCTTTATCGTGTATAATACATACATTTCAGCTTGTATGACTGTATTCTCCATACAAATGGATTCAATAAACTTTTTTTTGAATTTGAATGTTCTTTGTGTTGTCCGGATACTTTGGACTTTCAAGTCTAGTGGGGAATTTCGCTAGACACAAATTTGTTTTGGGGAAATACCCAAAAAAAAACTTCGCCCACCTCTGGCCTACACAATGGTCTTCTTCAGTCAAATACAGAGTCAGTTGGAGTAGTTGCTACAGGGTCAGCAGGAGTAGTTGCTACAGGGTCAGCAGGAGTAGTTGCTACAAGGTCAGCACGAGTAGTTGCTACAGGGTCAGCAGGAGTAGTTGCTACAGGGTCAGCACGAGTAGTTGCTACAGGGTCAGCACGAGTAGTTGCTACAGGGTCGGCACGAGTAGTTGCTACAGGGTCGGCACGAGTAGTTGCTACAGGGTCAGCACGAGTAGTTGCTACAGGGTCAGCACGAGTAGTTGCTACAGGGTCAGCACGAGTAGTTGCTACAGGGTCAGCACGAGTAGTTGCTACAGGGTCAGCACGAGTAGTTGCTACAGGGTCAGCACGAGTAGTTGCTACAGGGTCAGCACGAGTAGTTGCTACAGGGTCAGCACGAGTAGTTGCTACAGGGTCAGCACGAGTAGTTGCTACAGGGTCAGCACGAGTAGTTGCTACATGGTCAGCACTAGTAGTTGCTACAGGGTCAGCACGAGTAGTTGCTACAGGGTCAGCACGAGTAGTTGCTACAGGGTCAGCACGAGTAGTTGCTACAGGGTCAGCACGAGTAGTTGCTACAGGGTCAGCACGAGTAGTTGCTACAGGGTCAGCACGAGTAGTTGCTACAGGGTCAGCACGAGTAGTTGCTACAGGGTCAGCACGAGTAGTTGCTACAGGGTCAGCACGAGTAGTTGCTACAGGGTCACCACGAGTAGTTGCTACAGGGTCACCACGAGCAGTTGCTACAGGGTCAGCACGAGTAGTTGTTACAGGGTCCGCAGGAGAAGTTGCCACGGCGTCCGCAGGAGTAGTTGCCACGGCGTCCGCAGGAGTAGTTGCCACGGCGTCAACTGGAGTAGTTGCCACGGCGTCCGCAGGAGTAGTTGCCACGGCGTCCGCAGGAGTAGTTGCCACGGCGTCCGCAGGAGTAGTTGCCACGGCGTCCGCAGGAGTAGTTGCCACGGCGTCCGCAGGAGTAGTTGCCACGGCGTCCGCAGGAGTAGTTGCCACGGCGTCAGCTGGAGTAGTTGCCACGGCGTCAGCTGGAGTAGATGCCACGGCGTCAGCAGGAGTAGTTGCCACGGCGTCAGCAGGAGTAGTTGCTGCAGAGTCAGCAGGAGTAGTTGCTGCAGAGTCAGCAGGAGTAGTTGCTGCAGAGTCAGCAGGAGTAGTTGCTGCGAGAGTCAGCAGGAGTAGTTGCTGCGAGAGTCAGCAGGAGTAGTTGCTGCGAGTCAGCGGAGTAGTTGCTGCGAGTCAGCAGGAGTAGTTGCTGCGAGAGTCAGCAGGAGTAGTTGCTGCGAGAGTCAGCAGGAGTAGTTGCTGCAGAGTCAGCAGGAGTAGTTGCTGCGCAGAGTCAGCAGGAGTAGTTGCTGCGAGAGTCAGCAGGAGTAGTTGCTGCGAGAGTCAGCAGGAGTAGTTGCTGCGAGAGTCAGCAGGAGTAGTTGCTGCGAGAGTCAGCAGGAGTAGTTGCTGCGAGAGTCAGCAGGAGTAGTTGCTGCGAGAGTCAGCAGGAGTAGTTGCTGCGAGAGTCAGCAGGAGTAGTTGCTGCGAGAGTCAGCAGGAGTAGTTGCTGGAGTCAGCAGGAGTAGTGCTGCAGAGGAGTCAGCAGGAGTAGTTGCTGCGAGAGTCAGCAGGAGTAGTTGCTGCGAGAGTCAGCAGGAGTAGTTGCCGCAGAGTCAGCAGGAGTAGTTGCTGCGAGAGTCAGCAGGAGTAGTTGCTGCGAGAGTCAGCAGGAGTAGTTGCTGCGAGAGTCAGCAGGAGTAGTTGCTGCGAGAGTCAGCAGGAGTAGTTGCTGCGAGAGTCAGCAGGAGTAGTTGCTGCGAGAGTCAGCAGGAGTAGTTGCTGCGAGAGTCAGCAGGAGTAGTTGCTGCGAGAGTCAGCAGGAGTAGTTGCTGCGAGAGTCAGCAGGAGTAGTTGCTGCGAGAGTCAGCAGGAGTAGTTGCTGCGAGAGTCAGCAGGAGTAGTTGCTGCGAGAGTCAGCAGGAGTAGTTGCTGCGAGAGTCAGCAGGAGTAGTTGCTGCGAGAGTCAGCAGGAGTAGTTGCTGCGAGAGTCAGCAGGAGTAGTTGCTGCGAGAGTCAGCAGGAGTAGTTGCTGCGAGAGTCAGCAGGAGTAGTTGCTGCAGAGTCAGCAGGAGTAGTTGCTGCGAGAGCAGCAGGGTAGTTGCGCAGAGTCAGCAGGAGTAGTTGCCGCAGAGTCAGCAGGAGTAGTTGCCGCAGAGTCAGCAGGAGTAGTTGCCGCAGAGTCAGCAGGAGTAGTTGCCACAGAGTCAGTATAAGGTCCAGATTTCGGGTATGCCTAATTATTTTTCCGATTATTTTAATAAAACGAGGTGAAATAATTTGTTTAATAGTTTAGCGGAAGACAATGAAAATATCAGTCGGGAAATAGATTGAAAAGCGGGTTCTATAAAACAAGTTTTTTTCGCGTAAAAGAATTGTGTTGACGCTGCCATGAAGCTTGTGTGTTGACGCTGCCATGAAGCTTGTGTGTTGACGCTGCCATGAAGCTTGTGTGTTGACGCTGCCATGAAGCTTGTGTGTTGACGCTGCCATGAAGCTTGTTTGTTGACGCTGCCATGAAGCTTGTGTGTTGACGCTGCCATGAAGCTTGTGTGTTGACGCTGCCATGAAGTTTGTGTGTTTACACTGCCATGAAGCTTGTGTGTTGACGCTGCAATGAAGCTTGTGTGTTTACACTGCTATGAAGCTTGTGTGTTTACACTGCCATAAAGCTTGTGTGTTTACACTGCCATGAAGCTTGTGTGTTTACACTGCCATAAAGCTTGTGTGTTTACACTGCAATGAAGCTTGTGTGTTTACACAGTTATTAAGCTTGTGTGTTTACACTGCCATGAAGCTTGTGTGTTTACACTGCCATGAAGGTTGTGTGTTTACACTGCCATGAAGCTTGTGTGTTTACACTGCCATAAAGCTTGTGTGTTTACACTGCAATGAAGCTTGTGTGTTTACACAGTTATTAAGCTTGTGTGTTTACACTGCCATGAAGCTTGTGTGTTTACACTGCCATGAAGGTTGTGTGTTTACACTGCCATGAAGCTTGTGTGTTGACGCTGCCATGAAGCTTGTGTGTTGACGCTGCCATGAAGCTTGTGTGTTTACACTTCCATGAAGCTTGTGTGTTTACACTGAAATGAAGCTTGTGTGTTTACACTGCAGAAGTTGTGTGACATTCCATGAAACTTGTGTGTTTACACTGAAATGAAGCTTGTGTGTTTACACTGCCATGAAGCTTGTGTGTTTACACTGAAATGAAGCTTGTGTGTTTACACTGCCATGAAGCTTGTGTGTTTACACTGCCATGAAGCTTGTGTGTTTACACTGCCATGAAGCTTGTGTGTTTACACTGCCATGAAGGTTGTATTAACAGCCAGCTGTGTTAGGATGTGGTCCCTTGTTCCCTCCATGATACTTTGTTCCCATACCTGCTGCCACCCCCATGCTATGACCTGCTGCCACCCCCATGCTATGACCTGCTGCCACCACGCTGTGACCTGCTGCCAACCCCACTACGCTGTGACCTGCCACCCCCACCACACTGTGACCTGCTGCCACCCCCACCACACTGTGACCTGCTGCCACCCCCACCACGCTGTGACCTGCCACCCTACCACGCTGTGACCTGCTGCCACCACAGCACGCTGTGACCTGCCACCCCACCATGTTGTGACCTGCTGCCACCCCCATGCTGTGACCAGCTTCCACTCTATGCTGTGACCTGCCACCCCCATGCTATGAACTGATGCCACCCCATGCTGTGACCTGCTGTCACCCCATGCTGTGACCTGCCACCCCCATGCTGTGACCTGCCACCCCCATGCTGTGACCTGCTGTCACCCCATGATGTGACCTGCCACCCTCACCATGCTGTGAACTGCTGCCACCCCCCATGTTGTGGCCTGCCACCCTAACCACGCTGTGAACCGCCACCCACATGTGACCTGCCACCCACATGCTGTTACCTGCCACCCCCACCATGCTGTGACCTGCCACCCCCACCATATTGCGACCTGTTGCCACCCCATGCTGCGACCTGCCACCCCACCATGCTGTGACCTGCCACCCCTATGCTGTGACCTGCCACCCCTATGCTGTGACCTGCCACCCTCATGATGTGACCTGCCACCCCCATGCTTTGACCTGACATCTTCACGCTGTGACCGGCCAACCCATACTGTGAACTGATGCCACCCCCCATTCTGTGACCTGCCACCCTCACCACACTGTGACCTGCCACCCCATGCTGTGACCTGATGCCACCCTCACCATGCTGTGATCTGCCACCCCAATGCTGTGACCTGATGCCTCCCCCTTGCTGTGACTTGATGCCACCCCCACCATGCTGTGACCTGCTGACACCTCCATGCTGTGACCTGATGCCACCACCACTGTGCTGTGATCTGATGCCACCCTCACCATGCTGTGATCTGCCACCCCCATGCTGTGACATGATGCCACCATGTTGTGACCTGCAACCCCCACCACGCTGTGACCTGGTGCCATCCTCACCACGCTGTGACCTGCTGCCATCCCCACCACGCTGTGACCTGCTGCCATCCCCACCACGCTGTGACCTGCTGCCATCCCCACCACGCTGTGACCTGCCATCCCCACCTCGCTGTGACCTGCCACCCCACCACGCTGTGACCTGTCACCCCCACGCTGACCTACCATCCCCACGCTTTGACCTGCCACCCCCATCATGCTGTGACCTGCTGCTACCTCCACCATGCTGTTACCTGCTGCTACCTCCATGCTGTGACCTGTTGCCACCCTATGCTGTGACCTACCCCACCATACTGTGACCTGCTGCTAACTCCACAATGCTGTGACCTGCTGCTAACTCCATGTTGTGAACTGATGCCACCCCATGCTGTGACCTGCTGCCACCCCATTATGTGACCTGCCACCCTCACCATGCTGTGAACTGCTGCCATCCCCACCATGCTGTGACCTGTTGTCACCCTATGCTGTGACCTGCCACCCCACCATGCTGTGACCTACGACCCCACCATGCTGTGACCTGTCACCCTCGTGCTCTGACCTGCCACCCCCATGCTTTGACCTGTCACCCTCACCACACTGTGACCTGCCACCCCATGCTGTGATCTGATGCCACCCCATGCTGTGACCTGATGCCACCCCATGCTGTGACCTGCCACCCCCTTGCTGTCACTTGGCACTCCACCATGCTGTGACCTGGCACCCCACCATGCTGTGACCTGCCACCCCACCATGCTGTGACCTGCCACCCTCATGCTGTGACCTGCCGTCCCATGCTTTGACCTGCCACCCTCACTACGCTGTGACCTGCCAACCCATGCTGTGAACTGATGCCACCCCCAAGCTGTGACCTGCCACCCTCACTACACTGTGACCTGCCACCCTATGCTGTGACCTGATGCCACCCCCATGCTGTGACCTGCTGACACCATGATGTGACCTTATGCCACCACGCTGTGATCTGCTGCCACCGCCACCACGCTGTGGCCTGCCAACCCATGCTGTGAACTGATGCCACCCTCACTACACTGTGACCTGCCACCCTCACTACACTGTGACCTGCCACCCCATGCTGTGACCTGATGCCACCCCCATGCTGTGACCTGCTGACACCATGATGTGACCTGATGCCACCACCACGCTGTGATCTGCCACCGCCACCATGCTGTGACCTGCCACCCCACCATACTATGACCTGCCACCCCCACCATGCTATGACCTGCCACCCCCCACGCTGTGACCTGCCACCCCACCACGCTGTGACCTGCAACCCCCACCACGCTGTGACCTGCCACCCCACCACGCTGTGACCTGCCACCCCACCACGCTGTGACCTGCCACCCCACCACGCTGTGACCTGCCACCACGCTGTGACCTGCCACCCCACAACGCTGTGACCTGCCACCCCACGCTGTGACCTGCCACCCCACCATGCTGTGACCTGCCACCCCCCCATGATGTGACCTGCCACGCCACCACGCTGTGACTTGCCACCTCCATGCTGTGACCTGCCACTCACCACGCTGTGACCTGCCACTCACCATGCTGTGACCTGCCACTCACCTCGCTGTGACCTACCACTCACCACGCTGTGACCTGCCACCCTCACCACGCTGTGATCTGCTGCCACCCTCACCACGCTGGGACCTGCTGCCACCCTCACCACGCTGTGACCTGCCACCCTCACCACGCTGTGACCTGCTGCCACCCTCACCATGCTGTGACCTGCCACCCTCACCATGCTGTGACCTGCTGCCACCCCCCACCACGCTGTGACCTGCCACACACGCTATGACCCACCCCCACGCTGTGACCTACCACACGCTGTGAACACACGCACACAACGCCACATACACCCCCACACACCACATACACCCCCACACACCACATACACCCCCACACACCACATACACCCCCACACATCACATACACCCCCACACACCATATACACCCCACACACACATACATACATCCCCTACACACAAGGCAGCAGAGGAGAGGTTTGTACCCATGGGCAACAAACATAACGAGAAGGCCAGGACGAGCCCTTGGTTCACCCGGAGGTGTAGAGAGGCCAAAAATAAATGAAATAGAGAATGGAAGAAGTACAGGAGGCATAGGACCCGGGAGAATAAGAAGAGTAGTCGAAGAGCCAGAAATGAATATGCACAGGGACAATACGAAAATGACATAGCAGCGAAAGCTAAGTCCGATCCAAAGCTGTTGTACAGCCACATCAGGAGGAAAACACCAGTAAAAGACCAGGTAATCAGGCTGAAGAAGGAAGGAAGGAAGGGAGCTCACAAAAAATGACCGAGAAGTATGTGAGGAGCTCAACAAGAGATTTAAAGAGTTATTCACAGTAGAGGCAGAAAGAACTCCAGAAACACAGAGGTGGGGTACTCAAGACAGCAAATGTAGTCCCAATTTTTAAAAATAGAAACAGACATACAGCATTAAATTACAGATCAGTTTCATTGACATGCATAGTATGCAAAGTCATGGAGAAGATTATCAGGAGAAGGGTGGTGGAGCACCTAGAAAGAAATGAGCTTATCTGCGACAACCAGCACGGATTCAGAGACGGGAAATCCTGTGTCACAAACCTGGAGTTCTATGACAAGGTTACAGCTGAAGGGTCAGGCAGGTATAACAGGGAAGGCACTGCAGTGGATCAGAGAATACCTGACAGGAAGGGAACAGCGAGTCATGGTACGTGTCGAGGTGTCGGAGTGGACACCTGTGACGAGCGGGGTTCCACAGGGTCAGTTCTAGGACCAGTGCTGTTTCTGGTATATGTGAATGACATGACAGAAGGAACAGACCAAGAAGTGTCTAGGTTTGTAAACGATGTGAAGTTAATGAGGAGAATTCAATCGGAGGAGGACCAGGCTACATGCCTGGTCTAGCATCTAGCTCCTGGAGTTCAACCCAGCCAAGTTCAAAGTCAAGAAGATCGGGGAAGGGCAAAGAAGACGGCAGACAAATTACAGCCTAGGTGGCCAAAGACTACAAACCTCACTCAAGGAAAAATATCGTGGAGTGAGTATTATACCGAGCATATGTCCTGAGGCGCACATCAACCAAATAACTGCTGCAGCATATTGGCGCCTAGCAAACCTAAGAATAGCATTCAGACATCTTAGTAAGGAGTCGTTAAAAACTCTGTTCACCGTGTACGTCAGGCCTATATTAAAGTATGCAGCACCAGTTTGGAACCCACACCTGGACAAGCAAGTCAGGAAATTGGAGAGAGTACAAAGGTTTGCAACGAGACTAGTCTCGGGGCTAAGGGAAATGTCCTACGAGGAGAGGTTAGGAGAAACTGATCTTACGACACTGAAGGACAGGGGACGACTTGATAACATATAAAAAACTGGGAGGAATCGACAGGGTGGACAGAGATAAGATGTTTCAGAGATGGGACACAACGACAAGGGGTCACAATTGGAAGTTGAAGACTTAGATGAGTCACAGAGATGTTAGGAAGTGTTTCTTCAGTCACAGAGTTATCAGGAAGTGGAATAATTTGGAAAGTGAGGTAGTCGAGGCAGGATCCACACAACTTTAAGAAGAGGTATGATAAAGCTCACAGAGCAGGGATTGAGTGACCTAGTAGCGATCAGTGAAGAGGCAGGGCCAGGAGCTATGTGTCGACCCCTCCAACCACAAATAGGTGAGTACACACACCTCACCCACACACACACACTTTACCCACACATACTTTACCCACACTCACACCTCACCTACACACACACACACACACACACACACACACTTTACCCACACATCTCACACACACACACATAACCCAGGTCAAGTGTTTAATGACATGGACCTTTGAAAACTAGTAATTAATTCTCTCTCTCTCTCTCTCTCTCTCGTTCTCTTTGTCCACTTACTCTCTATTTCTCTTGGTCTTTCTTTCTCACCCCTCCTCTCCCTTCTATTTCTCCTCACTCATCTCATTTTCCTCTTTCTCCTCACCAGCACACCCAGGCACTCTCAAAAGCATACATACACACACACACACTCACTTTAACGTGTATGCATAAGCCCCCCCACCTGGACGCGCGCGCGCGCGCGCACACACACACCTTCACAAGAGCCAAACATTTCCACATATTAGCTTTAAAAAAAAATGAAAAAATGTTTCCCTAAACTCTTCAAGTGTGACAGTATTCTGAGGTGTCACAAATGTTTCAAGTGACAGTATTCTGAGGTGTCACAAATGTTTCAAGTGACAGTATTCTGAGGTGTCAACTGTTTCAAGTGTGACAGTATTCTGAGGTGTCACAAATGTTTCAAGTGACAGTATTCTGAGGTGTCACAACTGTTTCAAGTGTGACAGTATTCTGAGGTGTCACAAATGTTTCAAGTGACAGTATTCTGAGGTGTCACAACTGTTTCAAGTGTGACAATATTTTGAGGTGTCAAAACTGTTTCAAGTGACAGTATTCTGAGGTGTCACAACTGTTTCAAGTGACAGTATTCTGAAGTGTCACAACTGTTTCAAGTGACAGTATTCTGAAGTGTCAAAACTGTTTCAAGTGACAGTATTTTGAGGTGTCAAAACTGTTTCAAGTGACAGTATTCTGAGGTGTCACAACTGTTTCAAGTGACAGCATTCTGAGGTGTCACAACTGTTTCAAGTGACAGTATTCTGAAGTGTCAAAACTGTTTCAAGTGACAGTATTTTGAGGTGTCAAAACTGTTTCAAGTGACAGTATTCTGAGGTGTCACAACTGTTTCAAGTGACAGTATTCTGAAGTGTCAAAACTGTTTCAAGTGACAGTATTTTGATGTGTCAAAACTGTTTCAAGTGACAGCATTCTGAAGTGTCAAAACTGTTTCAAGTGACAATATTTTGAGGTGTCAAAACTGTTTCAAGTGACAGTATTCTGAGGTGTCACAACTGTTTCAAGTGACAGTATTCTGAGGTGTCACAACTGTTTCAAGTGACAGTATTCTGAGGTGTCACAACTGTTTCAAGTGACAGTATTCTGAGGTGTCACAACTGTTTCAAGTGACAGTATTCTGAGGTGTCACAACTGTTTCAAGTGACAGTATTCTGAGGTGTCACAACTGTTTCAAGTGACAGCATTCTGAGGTGTCACAACTGTTTCAAGTGACAGCATTCTGAGGTGTCACAACTGTTTCAAGTGACAGCATTCTGAGGTGTCACAACTGTTTCAAGTGACAGCATTCTGAGGTGTCACAACTGTTTCAAGTGACAGCATTCTGAGGTGTCACAACTGTTTCAAGTGTGACAGTATTCTGAGGTGTCACAACTGTTTCAAGTGACAGTATTCTGAGGTGTCACAACTGTTTCAAGTGACAGCATTCTGAGGTGTCACAACTGTTTCAAGTGACAGTATTCTGAGGTGTCACAACTGTTTCAAGTGACAGCATTCTGAGGTGTCACAACTGTTTCAAGTGACAGCATTCTGAGGTGTCACAACTGTTTCAAGTGACAGCATTCTGAGGTGTCACAACTGTTTCAAGTGACAGCATTCTGAGGTGTCACAACTGTTTCAAGTGTGACAGTATTCTGAGGTGTCACAACTGTTTCAAGTGACAGCATTCTGAGGTGTCACAACTGTTTCAAGTGACAGCATTCTGAGGCGTCACAACTGTTTCAAGTGTGACAGTATTCTGAGGTGTCACAACTGTTTCAAGTGACAGTATTCTGAGGTGTCACAACTGTTTCAAGTGACAGCATTCTGAGGTGTCACAACTGTTTCAAGTGACAGCATTCTGAGGTGTCACAACTGTTTCAAGTGTGACAGTATTCTGAGGTGTCACAACTGTTTCAAGTGACAGTATTCTGAGGTGTCACAACTGTTTCAAGTGACAGCATTCTGAGGTGTCACAACTGTTTCAAGTGACAGCATTCTGAGGTGTCACAACTGTTTCAAGTGACAGCATTCTGAGGTGTCACAACTGTTTCAAGTGTGACAGTATTCTGAGGTGTCACAACTGTTTCAAGTGACAGCATTCTGAGGTGTCACAACTGTTTCAAGTGTGACAGTATTCTGAGGTGTCACAACTGTTTCAAGTGACAGCATTCTGAGGTGTCACAACTGTTTCAAGTGTGACAATATTCTGAGGTGTCACAACTGTTTCAAGTGACAGCATTCTGAGGTGTCACAACTGTTTCAAGTGACAGTATTCTGAGGTGTCACAACTGTTTCAAGTGTGACAGTATTCTGAGGTGTCACAACTGTTTCAAGTGACAGTATTCTGAGGTGTCACAACTGTTTCAAGTGACAGTATTCTGAGGTGTCACAACTGTTTCAAGTGACAGCATTCTGAGGTGTCACAACTGTTTCAAGTGACAGTATTCTGAGGTGTCACAACTGTTTCAAGTGACAGTATTCTGAGGTGTCACAACTGTTTCAATTGACAGTATTCTGAGGTGTCACAACTGTTTCAAGTGACAGTATTCTGAGGTGTCACAACTGTTTCAAGTGACAGTATTCTGAGGTGTCACAACTGTGTCAAGTGACAGTATTCTGAGGTGTGTACCATAAGTTTTCATTTGTCCCATGATGCTCAAAAACGCTGGCAGAACATTCTATTAAGAGCGAAGATTGAGTTTTTAGGGAGATAATGAGATGGAACTTCATAGGAGAGAATAATTATGGACGTAATGAGGGGAAGCGAGAAACGAAGAGACACAGTAGATAAAAGAAAAATGCACGAATTAAGAGGAATCGCACGCGAACATACACCCACACAAAAAGAAAAAAAGAACAGAAGGCAGCAGCAGGGAGAGCGTCTAGGTCAATGGCGAAGTAACTGACAACAGGGAATTTCAATTATGGATTAACTGGCAAGAAACATTGGGGAGCCGAATGGAGGTCCAGAAATATGGAAAGCAAAGTTATTGGAGGCAGCAGTACCCAGCCTTGAGTGTACATGTGAGGGAAGCAACACGTATGAGAGGCGAGGTTGAACTGGCACGACTAGATTTAATATACACCCTAAAAGAAACAGTTGTAGACGAAATTGACTGTCTAATACAACTAATATGTGACTGTTTAGTAGAGGTGGGATTGGTGAGAAAGAAAATGAAAGGGCAGAAAGCCAGACTGTAGAAGAGGAGACTATCAGGGTACGAGAAATTTTGTGAAAGTTCATTGGGAAGGAAACTCTGAGGCAAGACATCCCAAGAGATGGAAATACTGAAGAAGATAAATACAGTAGAGATCCCATGGCTGAAGCAGACCTGTAGAGAAGGCCAAAGCAAGGGCAAAGAACAAGTGAAAGATATATAGGGAACAGGGAAGCAAGCGAAAGAACTAAGAACGACTGTGAATGGGAGCCAAGGAAAGCGTGGGAGCAGTTTAAAAACGACATCTAACTCAACATAGTAGAGAAGTCTACAACAGAACATAGACTGCCTCATACCCACATAAGACGGAAAACTGTGAATGACAAGTGACGAAGCGGAAGAAGGAAGAACCACTAACAGCAGGCGAGAGAGAGGCAAGCAAAAAGGTCAGCAAATAATTTGGGAGAGTATTCGTTGAGGAGCAAGAAATGGCGCCAGGTGACATAAAAGAGACAGAGCAGCCCACACTTGGAAAAATATACACAATAAGAAAAAGTGAAGATACTAAAGGAACTGAAAAAAAGCACGTGAAAACGTATCATCATGGGTGGTAATGTATGGAGCAGAACCTCTGTGAAACCTATAGCAAACATCTCCAAGGAGTTGCTAGATTTTTTTTAGATTTTGCCACCGAAGTGGCTAGTTTATTGTGCACCTCATATCCATCCTGTGGAGGGTAGCGCAAGAGCATATGCATACACAAAAAACCTAGGAATTAGGTCCCAAAAGGGTTTACAGGAGTATATCTGGATTTATATTTACAGTTCACTTACCTGTAACAAGCAAATTTAGGAAATTTACTTAAAATATGTGGTATATTATGTTCATTAACAAGATATCTGTCTCTATATTCCTCATTAAGTGGACAATTAAGCACAGAGTCTTCAAGAAAGACGGGACAACTAGGGAATACCTGGAAGCTGACTAATGTTTGCCCAATATTTAAGAATGGAAATAGACAGGAGGCGCTAAAGTACAGGCCGGTATTACTGGTGTGTATCATTTCCAGCGTATAGGAGACGTCTGCCAGGAGGAGGACAGTGGATCACCAAGAGAGGAGAAACTTCATTAGTGAATATCAACATGGATTCAGATATGGAGGTTTTGTCTGACTAACCAGATTGAGTTCTAATGGAGTTACTGAGACAAAGTAAGAAAAGAATGAGCAGACATTGTCTTCCAGGACTGCACAAGAGCATTTGACACAGTTCCCCATCAAAAGCAAACAGGGATATAAGATAACATGTAGTGAATCACAGAGCCGGAAAGAGGGAAGACAAGGAGTGACGTATGGGAGGAAGAGCCAAGATGGATTAAGGTAAAAAGAAAAATGGTGTCCCTCAAGGATCAGTACCTGGGCTTCTACTTTCTTTTTGATACATGTAAATGTCCCGCCAGATGGAATTAAATTATCTTCGCAGATGAAGTAAAAATAAAAATGCGAACAAGAGGAGGCAGTGTAGGCCTCTAAGAAGATTTAGACATACTACAAAGTCAGTTAAACAAGTTAGTTAAACAAATTGCCTTTGGTAATCCCAACAGTATCTTTGGGGACTTTGTACACAACTTACGTCAGACTTAAAATACGCAGCGCCAGCCTGGAACTTCCATTTATTGAAAAAGTTGAAAAGATGCGAAGGTTTGCAACCAGACTTGTTGCAGAGTTGGAGAACATTATGAGGAAGGACTTAAGGAATTTAGCAACCACCGAGGGAGAGAGAGGAGGACAAGAACATTAATACCATGTATGAAATACTCTGATAAGGACAGACTTTTTACAATGCGAAGACCAGGTAAAGGGGACAAAGATGACAGTTTAAAAAAAAGTCGCATGAATGTTAGGAACTACTTTTTCAGTCTCAGGATGGGATAAAAATGGAACGAACCGGATCTGTAAGTAGCGAACTCCATACATAGTTTTAAGAATAGATATGATAGAGCTCAAGAGGCGAGACACTAGTAATACTGGTTATTGAAGCTTAAGAGGAGCCAGGAGCCATGAAATACAAATCAATTATCGATGAGTACGTACACACACACACAGGGAGAGAGTGGATTTAGTAGCGACCAGCAAAGAGGCGGAACCAGGAGCTTTGACTCGACCCCTGCAACCACAACTAGGTGAGTACACACACACTAGGACCAGGCAGAACTACAAAGGGATCTGGACATCCTGCAGGCCTGGTCCAGCAACTGGCTCCTGGAGTTGTAAACAGCCTATCCAGAGACTGTTTCAAACTGCGCGGCACTATGGTGCTGCCCTCTATAGGCCTATCAGGTCGGGCTGGTCAGCCATGCTTCTTTCTCACTTCGACGGCCTACCTCACTGAACCAGGTTCTACCCTAACTGGCTCCCGGTCCCCTCACGCTCTGTCCCCGTGTACACCTACACCTTGCCATTAATAAACAGAGTCTAGTCATCGGCCGTATCTCTGCACCTACGCTACCATTCTACTGCCCAAAGTAAGCAGCCAAGGAAATAGACTTAACAGTGGTGGCAGCGGTGGGATTGGGACCCGTGACAGTACCCTTGTGTTGTAAGCAAACGACACACTGGTGTACATACTTGGCAATTTCCGCTGCCATCTTAGGCCAGAAATATTTCATTCTAGCCTGTTTGATGCTGCGGTCCTTCCCGGGGTGCGCTGCGCCTGGGACATCGTGGATCAACTTGAGAGTCGTGGGTACCAGGGACTCCGGTATCACCAGTTGGTGTACGGTTCTGCCAGGGTCCACTAGTCGAGCTACACGACACAGTACTCCTTGATTGACCACTAAGTCTGTCAGCGGAACGGGCGACTTGACCCGCGGGCCCTCTCTAAGTCCTCGACGGAGAACGAGTTGTCTGCACTGACAAAGGCTATATGCCTCGACAAGGCGTCAGCCACGACATTTTGCTTACCCGGTACATAGCAGATTTCGGGATTGTAGTCGTTAAAGGTGAGAGACCACCGAGCATGTTTCCCAGAGAGATTCTTGTTTGCAAAAAGGGATAATAACGGCAGATGAGCGGATGTAAACAGCCTATCCAGAGACTGTTTCAAACTGCTAGGCACTATGGTGGTGCCCTCTATAGGCCTATCAGGTCGGGCTGGTCAGCCATGCTTCTCTCACTTAGACGGCCTACCTCACTGAACGAGCATATACCCTTGCTGGCTCCCGGTCCCCTCACGCTCTGTCCCCGTGTATTCCTACACCTTGCCATTAATAAACTGAGTCTAGTCATCGGCCGTATCTCTGCACCTACGCTACCATTCTACTGCCCAATGTAAGCAGCCAAGGAAATAGACTTAACATAGTTCAACCCCACCAAGTGCAAAGTCATGAAGATTGGGGAAGGGCAAAGAAGACCGCAGACGAAGTACAGTCTAGGGGGGCAAAGACTACAAACCTCAATCAAGGAAAAGGATCTTGGGGTGAGTATAACACCGGGCACATCTCCTGAGGCGCACATCAAGCAAATAACTGCTGCAGCATACGGGCGCCTAGCAAACCTAAGAATAGCATTCCGACATCTTAAGGAATCGTTTAAGACCCTGTACACCGTGTACGCCAGGTCTATATTGGAGTACGCAGCACCAATTTAGAACCCACACCTAGCCAAGCAAGTAAGGAAATTAAGGAAAGTGCAAAGGTTTGCAACAAGACTCGTCTCGGAACTAAAGGGTATGTCCTACGAGGAGAGGTTAAGGGAAATCGACCTGACGACCCTGGAGGACAGGAGAGATAGTGGAGATATGATAACGACATAAAATACTGAGAGGAATCGACAAGATGTACAGAGACAGGACAAGGGGTCACAGTCGGAAGTTGAAGACTCAGATGAATCAGAGATGTTAGGAAGCATTTCTTCAGTCATAGAGTTGTCAGGAAGTGGAATAGTCTGAAAAGTGATGTAGTGGAGGCAGGATCCATACACAGCTTTAAGAAGAGGTATGATAAGGCTCATAAAGCAGGGAGAGTGAGGTAAGTAGCGACAGTGAAGAGGCGGGGCCAGGAGCTGTGACTCGACCCCTGCAACCACAACTAGGTGAGTACACTGAAATTCTTTCAAAGCATAAACCTAAAGAATGGTTCAGCAGGTAGTGTTGGAAGAACATGAAAAATAAATAATGTGTTAACCAATACTGAAAGTTTCCCAATATTAGAAACTCGGCGGACACTCACAAGAAAAGTATTTGTAAATAAGAGCAAGTAATGTCTAGTTTAAATTGAAAAATAAGACTAAACGCAGAATTAATGTCGATGAGACAGTGTCGACGAGACAGAATTAATATCGATGACACAGAATTAAGGTCGACAACACACAATTAAATTCGACGACAAAATCTCTTACACTATTTTCCTATGGTGCAAAAATCATGAAAAAAAAGGATGAAATGTATAGTTGTTTAAATGTACACAAGAAGATGTGGAGAGGTTGAGCAGGTGGAGTGATGAGTGGGAGATGACGTTGAATATGTACTCTAGCGACGTAATGGCATGATTGTGTACGATGAATGATTTACCATTAAACCATGGCAATGCTGAGCCACGAAGTTAGTTACCATTTTGTCCTAGGCACATGTTGATTAGACACTAGGCCTGTGGTATATATATGTGTGTGTGTGTGTGTGTGTACGTACTTACCTATATGTGGTTGCTGGGGTCGATTCATAGCTCCTGGCCCTGCCTCTTCTCTAGTCGCTACTAGGTCCACTCTCCCTGCTCCAAGACCTTTATCGTACCTCCTCTTAATGCTATATATGGATTATGCCTCCACTACTTCACTTTCCAGATTGTTCCACTTCTTGACAATTCTAAGGCTAAAGAAATGCTTAACATTCCTATGACTCATCTGAGTTGTTAAGTTCCAGTTGTGTCCTCTTGTTCCTGTGTCTCATCTCTGAAACATTCTGACCCTGGCCGGATCTCAGTATTTTATATCATTATCATGACCCTCCTATCCTCTAGTGTCGTCAGACTGAGTTCCCTTAACCTCTCCTCACAGTACACACCCTTTACCTCCAGTACTGGTCGTATTGCAAACTTTTGCACTTTCTCCAACTTCTGAAAGTGTTTAACAGGTAGGGGATCCATATTGGTGCTGCATACTCCAATTTGGGCCTGACGTACGCGGTGTATAGTGTCGTGAATGACTCCTTAGATATTGAAACACTGCAGCGGTTATTTGGTTGATGTGCGCCTCAGGAGATGTGCTCGGTATGATGCTCAACTCAAGATCTTTTTCCTTGAGTGAGGTTTGCAGCCTTTGACCCCCTCCCAGTTTGTACTCCGTCTGTGGTCTTCTTTGTCCTTCTCCAAGTTTCATGATTTTGCATTTGGTGGGGGTTAAACTCTAGGAGCCATTTGTTAATCCAGGCTAGCAACCTGTCTAGATCCTCTTGTAGACTTACCTGATCCTCATCCGCTTGTATTCTCCTCATTAATTTTACATTGCCTATGAACAGGGACACCTCTCAATCTTTTCCTAACGTCATGTCATTCACATATTCAAGAAACAGCACTGGACCTAGGACTGACCCTTGTGGAGCCCCACTCGACACATGTACCCACTCTGACACCTAGTCATATGCCAACACAGTTCTTCTCCTATCAGGTATTCCCTGATCCATTGCAGTACTTTCCCTCCTATTCCTGCCTGCTCCTTTAGCTTTTCAACCAGTCTGTCGTGTGGTACTGTATCGAAAGCCTCTTTTCAGTCCAAGAAGATACATTCTACCCATCCCTCTCTCTCTCTCCTGTTTTAGTTCTGTTACCTTGTCGTAGAACTCCAGTAGGTTTGTGTTACACAGTGTGCTGCAGTAAAATATTTTATAAAAAACGCTCCATACATAATGTCATTTTCCGAGTTTGTACTGGAACGAGACGCGTATTATTCCTGTCAAGGCAGAGTGGCCAGGACAGGAGTAGATGAGGTGTTGGAGAGTTAGTACTCATAGGCTGGGTGAAATCGTCATGGGTTGGCGTTAGTGTGAGTAGGTGGTTTGGTGAGTGTTTTTTGTATAAGTAATTTTGTATTCACGTGCTCTCATGTTTACCTGTAAAGTCCTAGTGTGTGCAAGGGCCTGTGTTTTGGAGAGTATGTAATATTTTAACTGTTGGCTAAGTAGCTTGCAGGAAAGGGGGGTGTCATGGAGCCTCCCTGTTTATAATTGTTCATTTAGTGAACTGGAGTGTGGTGATTTTTTGTAGTAGGTTGTAAGTTGTATATAATTTACTTTAATATAGTAGACATATTTTTATATAAGTTAGTTTTTGTCCTTCCTAAATTAATAGTGTAACATATAATTGTATGCTGGCCCGAGAGTTGCTGTGTTTTTTCAGTGTAATTTAAATGCCCCTAGACAGCAGATTAAGCAGCCATTTAGGAGTCAGGACCTTTTTATTTAAGTTACGATGTCGAAGTCGTAACAGTATGTGACACAGGATTTTCCATCCCTGAATCCGTGTTGGTTGTCATGTATGAGCCCACTCCTTTGCAGGTGCTTCACCACTCTTCTCCTGATAATCTTCTCCATGACTTTGCATACTTTACACGTCAGCGACACGTCAGCGACACTGGTCTGTAGTTTAGTGCTGTGTGTCGGTCTCCTTCCTTAAAAATTGGGACTATATTTCTGTCTTCCACACCTCGGGAAGTTGCCCTGTTTCGATAAATTTATTGAAGATTGTTGTTAGTGGCACACAGTACCTCTGCCCCCCCCCCTCTCAGGACCCAGGGAGAGATGTTATCTTTGGCCACCAACTTCGAGGTATCTAGTTCACCTAGCAGTTTCTTCTTGGTTGTGTAATGTGTGTCCAGCACTTGCTGATGTATACTACTGCCTTGGTTTGCTGAAGCCTTTCTGTCTCCACTGTAACTATCCCCCTAAATCTTGCGCTGAGCTCTTCACATACATTTTGATCGCTCCTTGTGAGCTCCCCTCCTCCTGTCCTCAGCCTGATTACCTATTCGTTGACAGTTGTTTTTCCTCCTGATGTAATTGTATAACAACTTTGGGTGAGATTTGGCTTAGGATGCTATGTCAAGGACATAGCATCCAGAGAGAGGCTGGGGCTCTCTCCTTATTCATGCATATTCATTTCTGGCTCTTCAGCTCAACTCCTTTTTTTTCCTGAGTCCTTTACCTTCCATACTTTTTCCACGCTCTAGCGCACTTGGATTTGGCTTCTCCACACCTCTGGGTAAACCATGGGCTCACTCTGGTCTTCCCAGTGTTTCTATTGATCCTTGACATAAACTTCTCTGCCTCCCTGCACTTTGTGGTCACGTGCTCATTTACTGCCTTTCCCTCCAGTTCTCTTTCCCACTGCACCTCATGCAGGAATTGCCTCTTGCCTGCATAGTCCCATTTTTTGAAGTTTGTCTTCTCCCCTCATGCTGCTTCACTCTCCACTGTTAACTCTATGTATTCGAAACTCATGACCACGTGATCACTAGCGCCAAAGGACCTTTCATGAGTGATATACGTTATGTCTGAACTGTTCAAAGTGATTACAAGATCTAGCCTTGCTGGTTCATCCTCTCCTCTCCTTTCTATATCTCTCTCTGGTTGTGTCCCTAACACATTGGTGCATGAAGTTTTCCAGCACTGTCTCCAGCATCATAGCCCTCCACATTTCTGATCTCCACCATGTGGTTCCAGGTTTTCCCAGTCATTCTCCTTGTGGTTGAAATCCCCTATGATGAGTAACTTTGCCCTGCCCCTGTGAGCCCTTCTGACCACCTCGGCTAGTGTCCACCATGGCTCTGTTGTTCTCATTGTACACTTGTCTTGCTATCATCACTTTTGGATTCCCAGTGATGCTACTATGTAGTCATCTGCTTTCCCCCTGCCCAGTCCTCCCATCTCCTCAAAACTACACTGGTTTTTGATGAGCAGTGAAACTCCTCCTTCCCCCTCTGTTCCCTCTTTGTTTCCTCAGAATCTGATATCGAGTTGGGAAGATTGTGTCTTACAATTCCCATGAGCTTTGTCTCTATGAGGGCTACAATGTCCGGGGATGCCTCAATGATTCGTTCTTGCTGCTCCTCACTCTTATTTGGTATTCCATCTGCGTTGGTGTGCCATACCTTCAGCTTTATTTTCAGTGCTGTATTCTGGGAGGTGGGAGGGGTAGGTGCAGGTTGAGGGTGTGGAAAGCAGGACGGGATATTATGGGAGGCTGCTGTGATGGTGGTATTGGTGTTGGTGGGGGGAGGACTCTTGAGTGTGGATTGTTTCTGGTTATTGTACTCGCCTGTTTGTGGTTGCAGGGGTCGATTCACAGCTTCATGTGTGTGTGTGTGTACTCACCTGTTTGTACTCACCTATTTATGGCTGCAGGAGTCGAGTCATACCTCCTGGCCCTGCCTTTTCACTGATAGCTACAAGGTCTGCTCTCCCTGCTCCATGAGCTTTATCATAACTCATCTTAAAACTATGTATGGTTCCTGACTCCACTAAGTCACTTGCCAGACTATTCCATTTCCTGACAACTCTGTGACTAAAGAAATACTTCCTAACATCTTTGAATCATCTGAGTCTTTAACTTCTAATTGTGACCTATTGTTTCTGTGTCCCATCCCTGGAACATCCTATCTCTGTCCACCTTGTCAATTCCTCGCAACATTTTATATGTCGTTATCATGTCTTCCCTAACCCTCCTGTCCTCCAGTGTCGTCAGGCCGATTTCCCTTAATCTTTCTTCGCAGGGCATTACCCTTAGCTCTGGAACTAGCCTTGTTGGAAACTTTTCCACTTTCTCTAATTTCTTAACGTGCTTGACCAGGTGTGGGTTCCAAACTGGTGCTGCATACTTCAGTATGGGCCTGACGTACACGGTGTACAGAGTCTTGAACGATTCCTTACTGAGGTATCGGAACGCTATTCTCAGGTTTGCCAGGTGCCCATATGCTGCAGCAGATATTTGGTTGATGTGCGCCTCAGGAGATGTGCTCGGTATTATACTCACCCCAAGAGCCTTTTCCTTGAGTGAGGTTTGCAGTCTTTGGCCACCAAGCCTATACTCTGCGGTATTTGCCCTTCCCCGATCTTCATGACTTTGCATTTGGTGGGGTTAAATTCAAGTAGCCAGTTGCTGGACCACGTGTCCAGCCTGTCCAGGTCTCCTTGTAGGCCTGCCTGATCCTCATCCGATTTAATTTTCCTCATTAACTTCACATAATTTGCAATAAGAGACATTTTCTGAGCAAGAGCGCTAGCCACCATGCCATCGGTGTGTGTGTGTGTCCATCACCAGAGGGGCACACATGGGGCTCGGATCTCAGCAGGAGATAACTTATCAGAGAGGGAACCCTCCAGCACCCTGCTGCTCCCTAGCGCCTCTCCCTCCAGCACCCTGCTGCTCCCTAGCGCCTCTCCCTCCAGCACCCTGCTGTTCCCTACCGCCTCTCCCTCCAGCACCCTGCTGTTCCCTAGCGCCTCTCCCTCCAGCACCCTGCTGCTCCCTAGCGCCTCTCCCTCCAGCACCCTGCTGTTCCCTACCGCCTCTCCCTCCAGCACCCTGCTGCTCCCTAGCGCCTCTCCCTCCAGCACCCTGCTGTTCCCTACCGCCTCCCTCCAGCACCCTGCTGTTCCCTACCGCCTCTCCCTCCAGCACCCTGCTGTTCCCTAGCGCCTCTCCCTCCAGCACCCTGCTGTTCCCTACCGCCTCTCCCTCCAGCACCCTGCTGTTCCCTACCGCCTCTCCCTCCAGCACCCTGCTGCTCCCTACCGCCTCTCCCTCCAGCACCCTGCTCCTCCCTACCTCCTTTCCCTCCAGCACCCTGCTGCTCCCTACCGCCTCTCCCTCCAGCACCCTGCTGCTCTCTACCACCTCTCCCTCCGGCACCCTGCTGCTCCCTACTTCCTCTCCCTCCGGCACCCTGCTGCTCCCTACCTCCTCTCCCTCCAGCACCCTGCTGCTCCCTACTGCCTCTCCCTCCAGCACCCTGCTGCTCCCTACCGCCTCTCCCTCCAGCACCCTGCTGCTCCCTACCGCCTCTCCCTCTAGCACCCTGCTGCTCCCTACCGCCTCTCCCTCCCGCACCCTGCTGCTCCCTACCGCCTCTCCCTCCAGCACCCTGCTGCTCCCTACCGCCTCTCCCTCCAGCACCCTGCTGCTCCCTACCGCCTCTCCCTCCCGCACCCTGCTGCTCCCTACCACCTCTCCTCCAGCACCCTGCTGCTCCCTACCGCCTCTCCCTCCAGCACCCTGCTGCTCCCTACCGCCTCTCCCTCCAGCACCCTGCTGCTCCCTACCGCCTCTCCCTCCAGCACCCTGCTGCTCCCTACCGCCTCTCCCTCCCGCACCCTGCTGCTCCCTACCACCTCTCCCTCCAGCACCCTGCTGCTCCCTACCGCCTCTCCCTCCAGCACCCTGCTGCTCCCTACCGCCTCTCCCTCCAGCACCCTGCTGCTCCCTACCTCCTCTCCATCCAGCACCCTGCTGCTCCCTACCGCCTCTCCCTCCCGCACCCTGCTGCTCCCTACCGCCTCTCCCTCCAGCACCCTGCTGCTCCCTACCACATCTCCCTCCAGCACCCTGCTGCTCCCTACCAGATCTCCCTCCAGCACCCTGCTGCTTCCTACCGCCTCTCCCTCCAGCACCCTGCTGCTCCCTACCGCCTCTCCCTCCAGCACCCTGCTGCTCCCTACCGCCTCTCCCTCCAGCACCCTGCTGCTCCCTACCGCCTCTCCCTCCAGCACCCTGCTGCTCCCTACCGCCTCTCCCTCCGCACCCTGCTGCTCCCTACGCCTCTCCTCCAGCACCCTGCTGCTCCCTACCGCCTCTCCCTCCAGCACCCTGCTGCTCCCTACCGCCTCTTCCCTCCGCACCCTGCTGCTCCCTACCCCTCTCCCTCCAGCACCCTGCTGCTCCCTACCGCCTCCCTCCAGCACCTTGCTGCTCCCTACCGCCTCTCCCTCCAGCACCCTGCTGCTCCCTACCTCCTCTCCATCCAGCACCCTGCTGCTCCCTACCGCCTCTCCCTCCCGCACCCTGCTGCTCCCTACCGCCTCTCCCTCCAGCACCCTGCTGCTCCCTACCACATCTCCCTCCAGCACCCTGCTGCTCCCTACCACATCTCCCTCCAGCACCCTGCTGCTCCCTACCGCCTCTCCCTCCTGCACCCTGCTGCTCCCTACCGCTCTCCCTCCAGCACCCTGCTGCTCCCTACCACCTCTCCCTCCAGCACCCTGCTGCTCCCTACCGCTCTCTCCCTCCAGCACCCTGCTGCTCCCTACCGCCTCTCCCTCCAGCACCCTGCTGCTCCCTACCGCCTCTCCTCCAGCACCCTGCTGCTCCCTACCGCCTCTCCTCCACCCGTGCACCCTCCTCCAGCACCTGCTGCTCCCTACCGCCTCTCCCTCCAGCACCCTGCTGCTCCCTACCCCTCTCCCTCCAGCACCCTGCTGCTCCCTACCACCTCTCCCTCCAGCACCCTGCTGCTCCCTACCGCCTCTCCCTCCAGCACCTTGCTGCTCCCTACCGCCTCTCCTCCAGCACCTGCTGCTCCCTACCTCTCTCCATCCAGCACCTGCTGCTCCTCTCTCCGCACCCTGCTGCTCCCTACCGCCTCTCCCTCCAGCACCCTGCTGCTCCCTACCACATCTCCCTCCAGCACCCTGCTGCTCCCTACCACATCTCCCTCCAGCACCCTGCTGCTCCCTACCGCCTCTCCCTCCAGCACCCTGCTGCTCCCTACCGCCTCTCCCTCCAGCACCCTGCTGCTCCCTACCGCCTCTCCCTCTAGCACCCTGCTGCTCCCTACCGCCTTCTCCTCCTGCACCCTGCTGCTCCCTACCGCCTCTCCTCCAGCACCCTGCTGCTCCCTACCGCCTCTCCCTCCAGCACCCTGCTGCTCCCTACCGCCTCTCCCTCCAGCACCCTGCTGCTCCCTACCGCCTCTCGTCCATCAACGGGAAAACAACGTTCTTAGAGGAGCAACTTTTCTCTTACGAGTGCTTTACCCCTCAACCCTGTCCCCCCCCTCTCTCTCCCTCTCTTATATATATAATATATATATATATATATATTTATATATATATATATATATATATATATATATAATATATACTGTCTGCCGAATAGGTAAAACTGGTCAATTAGCAAGAACTCATTTAAAATTAAGTCCTTTCTAAAATTTTCTCTTATACGTTTAAAGATATATTTTTTTCATTTATGTTAATGTAAAAATTTATAATTTTGAATCAAAAGAAACTTAGAAAACCTACCTAACCTTATTATAACAAGGCAATTTAATTTAGCCTAACCCAACTAAATATATTTTAGATACGTTTACAATAATTTAATAATAAACAAACACAATGAAATATATTTTTTTCGTTAGGTTCAGAATGATTTTTGCGAAATTATTGCATACTGCCGAAGTCTCCCAGTTCAGACTGACACTGCCGAAGTCTCCCAGTTCAGACTGACACTGCCGAAGTCTCCCAGTTCAGACTGACACTGCCGAAGTCTCCCAGTTCAGACTGACACTGCCGAAGTCTCCCAGTTCAGACTGACACTGCCGAAGTCTCCCAGTTCAGACTGACACTGCCGAAGTCTCCCGCTTCAGACTGACACTGCCGAAGTCTCCCGCTTCAGACTGACACTGCCGAAGTCTCCCGCTTCAGACTGACACTGCCGAAGTCTCCCGCTTCAGACTGACACTGCCGAAGTCTCCCGCTTCAGACTGACACTGCCGAAGTCTCCCAGTTCAGACTGACACTGCCGAAGTCTCCCAGTTCAGACTGACACTGCCGAAGTCTCCCGGTTCAGACTGACACTGCCGAAGTCTCCCGCTTCAGACTGACACTGCCGAAGTTTCCCAGTTTAGACTGACACTGCCGAAGTCTCCCGCTTCAGACTGACACTGCCGAAGTCTCCCGCTTCAGACTGACACTGCCGAAGTCTCCGCTTCAGACTGACACTGCCGAAGTCTCCGCTTCAGACTGACACTGCCGAAGTCTCCCGCTTCAGACTGACACTGCCGAAGTCTCCCGCTTCAGACTGACACTGCCGAAGTCTCCCGGTTCAGACTGACACTGCCGAAGTCTCCCGCTTCAGACTGACACTGTGTAACCTTTATATAGAATAAGGTAGCACAACACCATGGATTTATTTTGTTAAATTTCTTCATGTGGGATTCGAACCCATGGCTCAAGAGAGAGAGAGCTATAAACACCTTAGTCACGAGGATGTTGGGAAATATTTTTTTAGCCTCTGAGTGATTAGGAAGTCGAGCGTTCTCGACAGCGAAGTGGTAGTCAGGATCCATACTAGGTTGAGAAATAGGCATGACAGGACTCAGGAAACCAGGAGGGTACCTATTAGCATCCAGCGGAACCAGGAGCTGAGGCTCGACACCTTCAACCACATATTGGTGGTTACACACGCGCGCACAGCACAAAAACAGCACCCACACAGGATGTTCCAGAGATGTGACACAGCAACAAGGGGTCACAGTTTGAAGTTGAAGACTCAGATGAATCGCAGGGACGTTAGGAAGTATTTCTTCAGTCACAGAGTGGTCGGGAAGTGGAATAGTCTGGGAAGTGATGTAGTGGAGGCAGGATCCATATATAGCTTTAAGAAGAGGTATGATAAAGCTCATGGAGCAGGAAGTGTGACCCAGTAGCGACCAGTGAAGAGGCGGGGCCAGGAGCTATGAATCAACCCCTGCAACCACATATAGGTGAGTACACACGTACAATAGACCTAGTGTCTAATCGACATGTGCCTAGGACAAAATGGTAACTAACACACACACACAGACTCTGTACACCATATACGTCAGGCCCATACTGGAGTATGCAGCACCAGTTTGAAATCCACACCTGGTCAAGCACGTCAAGAAAGTATAGAAAGTGCAAAGGTTTCCAACAAGACTAGTCCCAGAGATAAGGGGATTGTCCTATGAAGAATGGTTAAGGGAAATCGGCCTGACGACACTGGATGACAGGAGGGTCAGGGGAGACATGATAACGACATATAAAATACTGCGAGGAATTGACAAGGTGAACAAAGATAGGATGTTGCGGAGATGGGACACAGAAACAAGGGGTAACAATTCAAAGTTGAAGACTCTTATGAGTCAAAGGGATGTTAGGAAGTATTTCTTCAGTCATAGAATTGTCAGGAAGTGGAATAGTCTAGAAAGTGACGTAGTGGAGGCAGGAACCATACATAGTTTTAAGATGAGGTTTGATAAAGCTCATGGAGCAAGGAGAGGACCTAGTAGCAATCAGTGAAGAGGCGGGGCCAGGAGTTATGACTCGACCCTTGTAACCACAAATAGGTGAGTACACACACACCAGAAATAAATATGAACAGATAAGGAAGAAAGCCCAACGACAATACGAAAAAACATAGTGACAGCCAAGTCTGACCCGAAGCTGTTGTACAGCCACGTCAGGAGGAAAACAACAGTCAAAGACCAAGTAATTAGGCTGAAGGAAGGAGGGGAGATCACAAGAAACGACCAAAGAAGGAAGGAGGAGAGATCAGAAGAAACGACCGAGAAGTACGTGAAGAGGTCAATAAGAGATTTAAAGAAATATTTATAGTGGAGACAAAAAGGACTCCAGAGTAGTGGGGTACACCATCAAGTGCTGGACACAACAGATACAACCCAGGAGGAGGTGAAGAGGCTGCTACGTGAACTAGATACCTCAAAGGTGACGAGGCCAGACATCTCTCGGTTTTTGGAAGGCAGCGTATGTAGTCCCAATTTTTAAGAAAGGAGACAGACACGCGGCATTAAACTACAGACCAGTGTCACTGACATGTATAGTATGCAAAATCATGGAGAAGATTATCAGAAGGGTGGTGGAGCACCTAGAAAGAAACAAGCTTATTAACGATAACCAGCACAGTTTCAGGGAAGGGAAATCCTGTGTAACAAACCTACTGGGGTACTATGATAAGGTGACGGTAGTAAGGCAAGAGAGAGAGAAAGGGATGGGTAGATTGCGTTTTCTTGGAATATAAGAAGGCTTTTGACACAGTTCTACACAAGAGATTAGTGCAAAAGTTGGAGGACCAGGAAGTTATAACAGGGAAAGGCACTGCAATGGATCAGAGAATACCTGACAGGAAGAAAACAGATAGGCATTCTACGCAGTCAGACTGGGTACCTGTGACGAGCGGGGTTCCACAGGTGTCAGTCCTAGGACCGGTGCTGTTTCTGGTATATGTGAATGACATGACGGAAGGGATAAACTCAGAAGCCTCCCTGTTTGCAGACGATGTGAAACTAATGAGGAGAATTCAGTCGGACAAAGATCAGGCAGAACTACAAAGGGATCTGGACAGGCTTAAAGCCAGATTCAGCAACTGGCTCCTAGAGTTTAACCCCACCAAGTGCAAAGTCATGTATTCAAAAAAGACCGCAGACACAATACAGTCTAAGGGGCCAAAAACTGTAAACCTAACTCAAGGAAAAGGATATTGGGTGGAGCATAATACCGAGCACAACTCCTGAGGCGCACATCAACCAAATAACTGCTGCAGCATACGGGCGCCTAGCAAACCTAAGAATGGAGTTCTGACACCTCAGTAAGGAATCGTTCAGGACTCTGTACACAGTGTACGTCAGGCCCATACTGGAATATGCAGCACCAGTTTGGAACCCACACTTGGTCAAGCACGTCAATAAATTAAAGAAAGTGCAAAGGTTTGCAATGAGACTAGTCCTGGAGATAAGGGTATGTCCTACGAGGAGAGGTTAAGGGAAATCGACCTGATGACACTGGAGGACAGGGGAGAGGGTGGGGACATGATAACGAAATATAAAATACTGAGAAGAATCGACAAGGTGGACAGAGACAGAATGTTCCAGAGAGGGGACACAGCAACAAGGGGTCACAACTGGACGTTAAAGACTCAGATGAGTCACAGGGATGTTAGGAAGTATTTCTTCATTCATAGAGTTGTCAGGAAGTGGAATAGTCTGGACTGATGTAGTGGAGGCAGGATCCATCCATACATACCTTTAAGAAGAGGTATGATAAAGCTCATGGAGCAGGGAGAGTGAACCTACTAGCGACTAGTGAAGAGGCTGGGCAAGGAGCTATGAATCGACCCCTGCAACCACAATCAGGTGAGTAAAATTTGGTGAGTACATACATACACACACACACACACACAAACACACACATACACACACATACATACACACACATACACACACACATACACACACACATACACACACACATACACACACACACACACACACACATACGCACACACAACAAGCATGTATAACAGGAAGGGCACTGGAATGGATCAGGGAATACCTCACAGGGAGGCAACAACGGGTCATGGTGCGTGATGAGGTATCACAGTGGGCGCCTGTGACGAGCGGCGTACCGCAGGGGTCAGTCCTAGGACCAGTGTTATTCTTGGTATATGTAAATGACATGACGGATGGGATAGACTCAGAAGTGTCTCTGTTCGCAGATGATGTGAAATTAATGAGGAGAATCACATCGAAAGAGGACCAGGCAGGACTTCAAACAGACCTGGACAAGCTTGACTTCTGGTCTAGCAACTGGCTTCTCGAATTCAATCCCACCAAATGCAGTCATGAAGATCGGAGAAGGGCAAAGAAGACCGCTGACAGAGTACAGGCTAGGCGGACAAAGGCTACAAACCTCGGCAAAGGAGAAAGACCTTGGGGTGAGTATAACGCCAAGCACGTCTCCGGAGGCACACATCAACCAGATAACTGCGGCAGCATATGGGCGACTGGCTAACCTAAGATTAGCGTTCCGTTACCTTAACAAGGAATCGTTCAAGACACTGTACACCGTGTATGTCAGGCCCATACTAGAATATGCAGCACCAGTCTGGAACCCACACCTGGTCAAGCACGTAAAGAAACTAGAGAAAGTGCAAAGGTTTGCGACAAGGTTAGTTCCACAACTCAGGGGTCTGTCCTATGAAGAAAGGTTGAGGGAAATAGGACTAACAACACTGGAGGAAAGAAGGGTCAAAGGAGACATGATAACGACATACAAAATACTGCGGGAAATCGACAAGGTAGACAGTGACAGGATGTTCCAGAGAGGGAACACAGAAACAAGGGGACACAACTGGAAGCTGAAGACTCAGATGAGTCAACGGGATGTTAGGAAGCAATTCTTCAGGCACAGAGTAGTCAGGAAGTGGAATAGTCTAGAGAAAGATATAGTGGAGGCAGGAACCATACATAGTTTTAAGACAAGGTATGATAAAGCTCATGGAGCAGGGAGAGCAGAGACCCAGTAGCGGACAGTGAAGAGGCGGGGCCAGGATCTGAGTCTCGACCTCTGCAACCACAATTAGGTGAGTACACACACACACACACACACACACGCACACGCACGCACACCTACATATAAAAAGCTTACTAATCTGTGAAAGGTGATAAATAAAGGAGACATGAACAAGGATGAAGATAAACTCCAGCGGAGCTGAAGCTGCAACTCTGGATTAAAACTTAACACAGTAATATTAAAACCAACACAGCAAAGCTCTGGTAGAATAACATATGAAAGGAATAAATTGTCAGGGAAACTCACCCACAGCATTTTGAGAGATGCAAAAAAAAAAAAAAAGTTTGAGCACAAGTAAAAAATGTTGTGTGAACAAGATTTACTTTCTACTTTTAATGATCAAAGCTGATGGCTTCCCCAGGTGTGTGTGTGTGTACTCACCTAGTTGTGGTTGCAGGGGTCGATTCTTAGCTCCTGGCCCCGTGTGTGTGTGTGTGTGTGTGTGTGTGTGTGTGTGTGTGTGTGTGTGTGTGTGTGTGTGTGTGTGTGTGTGTGTGTGTGTGAAATTGACAATTGTAAACTTATCTAAACATATTTAGTTAAATTGGCTAAATTGCGCTGTTTAATAAGGTTGATAAGTGTTCTAAGATTTTCGGTACAAATTATTAACTTTACAAGACATATTTCGTTATTATAATTTTATATATATATATATATATATATTTTTAATATATATATATATATATATAT
The DNA here is from genome assembly GCA_009830355.1 of Cherax destructor. Lineage (NCBI taxonomy): Eukaryota > Metazoa > Arthropoda > Malacostraca > Decapoda > Parastacidae > Cherax > Cherax destructor. The sequence goes on from WNWK01000987.1 coordinate 324,115, forward strand.
ATATATATATATATATATATATATATATATATATATATAATGCGTTTTGATGTCATAGTATTGTTTACGAGAGTCCCTGTCTCTGCTTTGCTTATGTACCTTGAAGAGGAACTAGAAAATCTCTCCAAGTCCTGCCCCACTAATATTGTTAATGAACTTGTTAAACTTTGTGTTCCGGACTGCAATTTTGTTTGAAGGTAAATACTATGTTCAAAAACAAGGCATGGCTATGGGAAATCCCCTCAGTCCCTTACTCAATTTGTATATGGAATTCTATGAGACTAGACTTCTTAAAGATATTCTCCCAAATAATGCTAGGTGTTTCAGATACGTAGATGATGTTTTTTGCCTTTGTCCTAGAGATCATAACATTGATGAGTTCCTACCTAGACTCAATGGTCTGGTACATTCCATTAATTTCACAACAGAGCATGAAATAGACAACACTCTACCTTTCCTAGATGATTTAATCCATCGTGTTGACAGAAGATTTAAATTTAAAGTTTACAGTAAGTCCACCAGTGTCATCATACATTCATTATTATCGCAGTTATTAATCTCGGGTGCAAAGGAGTGTTTTTCTTTACTTGAGAGCTTTATGTATCTGTAGTTCAGAGTATTTAGATGATGAATTTAATAAGATATTTAACATAGCCAATAAACTGTGATACCCCAGGAATTTTGTTGAGAAGGCCCTAATGTCAGCTAGGAAGACCCACAGGACTGAACCTAAAGAAATGCCTTCTAGGTAAAATGTATTTATTTTACCCTATGATGAGAATTTGGTCAGCCTGTGTGAGGGACTAAGAAAGTTCAGTATAAATATTGTCTTCGAAAACAATGGGACAGTAGAACAGAGATTGATAAAGAACACACCGTCTAATAGTGTTGGTGGTGTTTACTAGGTCCCGTGCACTCTGCCCTTTTTCATTCACTGAACAAACTGGTAAACCACTGGAAACTAAATTATCCCAACATTGGTACTCAATCAGGATGGACCAGGAGTCGAATTGCATCTTCAACCTTGTTAGTTCTTGCAATCACCCACCGGGGTGGACAGCTGGTCAAATCTTTGTACCTAACAGTTTCATCATGGACACAAACACTGAATCCTCGCTCTTGAAACATGATAGGAATGCCTTATATAATTCAAGTTATGGAATGTACAAACTCTATAGCTATTTAGTGGAGCCAATGTGCACAACCTTAAGCAACAGTGCTATACAAAGTCGCAGAATTGTTCATTATAACAAAGGGCCTCATGAGGACTTGTGACACTAGACCAGCTTTCTTTTCACCTATCCTGCACGTTTCGCTCGCTGGGGAATGTGTGTTGTGGGGGTTCTTGCGTAGATTTGGTAATATATATTAAAGATGAGCTTGGTTTGGTAGCGTTTAATGGACCGTTAGATATATGGGAGCTGAGAGCCTAGGCCTATGTCGTCCGGCGGGCACTCCTTGCGTTCAAAAGGGGAGGCCTATGATTGGCTAACGAAAGATCACATGGTGATCACGTGAACAGCTATGGTAAAGCCGTTAGAAATACGAACCGTACAAATGCGTCCTGCCTGTCAGTTTAATATATAATGAATAGTACTGAGCCCATTTTGGAACAGCTTCATAAGAGTTGCAATCACCATGTTGCAATCACTGATTGCAACATGGTGTTGCAAGTAGCTTTAAGGAATTAAGACTCAAACAGGGTTAGGTGGATAGAAGGTGCTAAGGAATAATTGAAAAAAAAATCATGAATAGTTAGTATATTACGTCATAAAGACTAATCGGAATACTAAGGAAGATTCACGAATAACCAAGAAACAGTCAAAATAATTAATACTGAGGATATCTGAAGGCAGAATGTAGAAATGTATGAAGAGATTCTTCTGAGCACAACCTAGAACCTTCTAGAAAAATCCTGAACGAACGGTAGTTAAAGTTGACAACGAGTTTACCTGGAGTTTACCTGGAGAGAGTTCCAGGGATCAACGCCCCTGCGGCCCGGTCTGTGACCAACACCATTGTTAACGACGAATTACTAAAAATATCTACATGGATGACAGCCAATAAACTTACACTCAACACTGATAAGACCTTCTATATTATGTTTGGTAACAGAGCAGGTGATGCACAATTAAACATTAAGATCAACAACACTCCTATTGCTAGACGTAATGAGGGCAAATTCCTGGGCCTTCACCTCGACAGCAACCTGAAATTCAGCACTCATATCCAACACATAACAAAGAAATTATCCAAAACTGTGGGGATCCTCTCTAAGATACGTTACTATGTACCACAATCAGCCCTACTCACACTATATTATTCACTCATCTATCCCTACCTCACATATGCCATTTGTGCTTAGGGATCAACAGCAATTACCCACCTAAAGCCAATAATAACCCAACAAAAAGCCGCAGTAAGAATTATCACGCAATCCAACGCTAGGCAACACCCCCCCCCCCGACTCTTCAAAGACCTAAACCTACTCACTGTTCAGAACATCCATACTTATTACTCTGCTATCTACATTTATAGAACCATAAATTCCAATATTAACCCTGAGCTAAAACTCTTTCTTGACAGTTGTGACAGGACCCATAGACATAATACCAGACATAAACATCTCTTTGACATTCCCCGTGTCCGACTAAATCTATACAAAAATTCAATGTACATAAACGGGCCTAAAATCTGGAACTCCCCGCCTGAAAACTCTAGAACTGCAGACACAACCTCCATTTTCAAAATCACCGTTAAAAAACATCTTATCTCACGCACCCAACCGGTAGCTAACCACATGAAAACTACTTTATCTTGCACATATCCACAGCAAAATACACTTATTGATATATGTGATTAATTTGCACATGACTGTAACGAAAATTCTAATACAACTATTGCTTCATAATTCTTAAGCTAGTCATAAGTTTGCCTAAGACACTCCAATATAGAAACTGTATTATGCCAATACATCACCTTTACCATTAATATATAAACTAATTGTTAAATTCTTAAATGTTTGAACTACCTCAATTTTGTAAACCTAGTTAATCACTACAATTACCTAACCTTAATACCAGTATAATCATTGTGTCACTATTGAGTAAGACCTATCATAAGACTGCCTGAAATGCCTAGGCATACCTAGGCATATTATTGGCCTTCTTGTAATATCAAATTCATAAAATGTATAAATAACATATGTATACCCCACTTTGTAATATTATCAGAAATAAAGTTGAATTGAAAGAATTAGAAGGTTTACATATAATTTCTTTGTTTTGTACTATCCACAACGGCAACGTAATCTCTTATGTCACATGCGATTAGGTGTAGCTTAGGGCTGGCTATTACATTATCTATTATTCTGTTTCCCGCTTTCTCCAAGCCTCGGATGTCCTCTCCTCCTACCCTACCCAGAATGGAGGGGTGAGGGGACAGGATGGCTGGGTGACGAACGATGTCTGTGTTCAGATTATTTCTGAGAGTAATTGGTTGGCGTCACCACGTTACCTTACTCTGAGAAAACTTCCTCTGATTCCCCATGTTGCTACTCTTGCAACATTGTATAGCTCCTGATGACACAGAGATGTATGTAAGATCTTGAGCTGAAGATTATATATATATATATATATATATATATATATATATATATATATATATATATATATATATATATATAATATAGTGCCGAATAGGTAAAAATGGTTAATTAGCAAGAAATTTAAAATTAAGTTCTTTCTAAAATTTTCTCTTATACGTTTAAAGATATATTTTTTTTAATTTGTTAATATAAATATTAATAATTTTGTACCAAAAGAAAATTAGAAAACTTACATAACCTTATAATAACAAGCGCAATTTAATTTAGCCTAATCCAACTAAATATATTTTAGATAAGTTTACAATAATTTAATAATAAAGAAACACAATGAAATATATTTTTTTCGTTAGGTTCAGAATGATTTTTGCGAAATTACTGCATACACAAATTTTTGCTTGCCTTATTCGGCAAGAAGAGCGTTGCAATTTAAGCCAAAATCGTAAGTTTTATCTATTTGCAAAACAACCACTGTGAAAAAATAGCGAAATTCCAAGCGATTTCGTTACTTCTCACATTATCAAGGAACTATAAAAGACAAAACAGGAAAGCATATAAAGGGTCAAGACTACACCTCATAATCACGTGACTAAACCCAACTCTATGTAGCATTGTAGTGACGTGATTGTGAGTGAGCTTGACTTATAGCGTTCTGTGATTGTCTTTAAGTTCCTTGATAATGGTTCCTGCTTGATGTTTTGTCTTTTTATAGTTATTATAATATATATATATAAATATATATTATATATATATATATATATATATATATATATATATATATATATATATATATATATATATATATATATTCTTCCTTGAAGTCTTTTTATCCACTTCTCCGAGGCAATGGGTCCCACAATTGACACCAGAGGTATATATATATATATATATATATATATATATATATATATATATATATATATATATATATATGCGCATAAGACTAGCATAGGTCTTCTGCCCATTCTTTCAGTACTCATGGTGATACATTATCAGTTTCTGATGTACCTAATTATCTCAGTAGCTTCAGCAATATGAATGTTGTCTGTCTTCATCTGTATGTAAACATGCATTTTGTGTGTGATGTGTATGCCTACATGTGTTTTAACATTTTGTTTGTATTTGTAGTGTGTTTGCGTGTGTCCATGTGCGTGTAAGTGTGGCGTGGGTGTGCGTGTTCTTGTGCGTGTGGTAGGCTCTACAGTTAACATGCTATGTTAATAACAGTTGGTTCAGGTATCATATACCGTGCTAGGCTCCAGGTAGCACATACCGTGTTAGGCTCCAGATAGCACATACCGTGTTAGGCTCCAGATAGCACATACCGTGTTAGGCTCCAGGTAGCACATACGGTGTTAGGCTCCAGATAGCACATACCGTGTTAGGCTCCAGATAGCACATACCGTGTTAGTTTCCAGGTAGCACATACCGTGTTAGGCTCCAGGTAGCACATACGGTGTTAGGCTCCAGGTAGCACATACCGTGTTAGGCTCCAGGTAGCACATACCGTGTTAGGCTCCAGGTAGCTTTCTCTCTCCTGCTTGTTACTGCTACGTTACCTATCTACACATACGATCCTTCACTTATCCCTAACATCAAAAACGTCACTTTTTGAGCACAGACGCAATAAGAGTGTAGTGTAGACACTGTTGTAGACACTGTTGTAGACACTGTCTACACCATCCCTGGCTGTGAGAACACCACCACACCAGACAGTGGACTTACCTGAGACTGAAGTCACTGTCCGATGAGACAAATGTCGCACTACATCTTTCTTTTGTGTTCATAATGAATTTTCACTTGCGATCAGTTGTACGACGTCGAGGTTCAATGTTCTGAGTGAACACTGACGTCTTGTTCAGCCACAGTGATCACAGACAGTCAGATGCCACCGAAGATGGGCTGGCCCGCCATGGCGTGTGTCTTTACACTGAGGGAGGAGTGTTAGTGAGGGTGGGCAGAGAGTGCCACAGCAGAGGATGGTATCCAGGTACTGTGTCTCCTGCTGTGCCACAGAAATTGTTCCTGCACACTCGCCTATACACTTTCCCGCCTGAAACACACTGTCGTACCTTAAACAAAAGCCTACCTTCATCTTTCCCCTGAGGTGCAGTATTCCACACGAAATGTACACAGCCGTGGGCGACGCATCATCTAGTACACACGGTATTGCTCAGGAATGCACTGCAAGATGTTGGTGAAGTTTGTTGGTGGTGATCGTCATACGTGCGGCAGCGGGACACTATTGATCACAACACGAGAGGGGAACAACATCTCTCTACCCTGGATGCTGATCAACCTTACACCATCCTCAACATCATCGCATCATCAACATTCTCCGCTCTTCCCCTCCCTCCTCCCAGCCTCTCCTATTATCGTATTGATTAACCAGATTACACTCAAGGTCTTAATGGTTGTTCAAAGCAAGTGAGAGTTGCTAACTGGCCGCCCGCCGCCCCTCCCTCCACTCCAATACAGTAGCGCAGCTTTTCTCTGTGTGAATTATTCAACTTCAACCCAGGCGGAGGACTTGCTTTGTTATCAATAACCTGGAACATATCGTTCTGAGGCGCTGCCTTTCTCTCCAGGCTCCATACTTTCGCTTCTAGACAACAGAGAATATAAAAAGGATCTAAACGCACTGAGAGCGAGAGGGGTGCGTCAGGGAGGACACAGGAGGCTTGTGTCTTAGTGTTCAGGGAAGGAGGAGATGCATCTAACGTAGTTTTGACTTCAGGGAGAACCTGGGTTATTGTCCTTCCATTTGGAAGGTGTCGTTGAAACTATGTTGCACACAAAATGTGCTTCGTTTGGTATTCTTTAAAGAACGCTAGAGACGAGTGTTCTAACATTACCGACCTTCAGTGTTCTAGACCTGATGTACACTAGAAGCTTCCTTAGTGCACCATCCAGTTGGCCCTGGGACGTATGAAGCAGGATCAAATATACCACACAAAAATTATTTTGGGGTCCTGTATCACCAGGCGTGGTCCCAGACCGGGCCGCGGGGGCGTTGACCCCCGAAACCCTCTCCAGGTATACACAAGCTAATTTTGTGGCCTGTATGTTGTGGATGTAGATCTTACATCTGTGAATGACGGAGGATAAAATGCACACGTAGTGGCCTCGTCTCACAAAAATAATTACCCTCTGTGTGGACTAATAACGAGTCATAACCCACACTCCTGTAGCCTCTCATCAGGCATAAGGGACATTACCAGCAGACCCCTGGCTGCCTTTAATAGGGAGCTGGACAGATACCTAAAGTCAGTACCCGATCAGCCGGACTGTGGTTCGTATGTTGGACTACGTGCAGCTAGCAGTAACAGCCTGGTTGATCAGACCCTGATCACCGGGAAGGCTTGGTCAAAGACTGGGCCGTGGGGGCGTTGACCCCCCTGAACACTCTCCAGGTAGGTTGATATATTAAACACATGTGCAACATTTGGGTATCATTAAAGACGAAACGTTTCGCCACACGTGGCTTCATCAGTCCAATAGAAAGAAGAATAGTGAAGATCAGGAGGAGATTGAGGTAATCAGTCCCTCAGCCTGGAGTCGATGTAATTAGTCTACCAGCACTGATAAACTAATTACATCGACTCCAGGCTGAGGGACTGCTTACCTAGGTCTCCTTATGATCTTCACTATTCTTCTTTCTGTTGGACTGAAGACACTGTGTGGAGAAACATTTCCTCTATAAAGATACCTAAGTGTTGCACATATGTCTAACTCATCAACTTGTCTGTTCTCTGAACCATTTATCAACATTCCAGGTAGATCAGACTCTGGATGGACGTTCGTAAACACGAAGGTCCAGCCAGAGTCTCGTCAAGGATACCACTAATAACTGGTCTGAAAACTAGCACAATTGAACATAAAAGGCCACATGTGCAACTAATGTGGCATTTTATTTTGTCACATTAGTTACACATGTGTCATTTTACCTAACATATTGTCGGTAATTCTGTCTTGATTACTTCCACAGTTAAATATGCTCCTCATTTTTTCCTGACAGAAGCTCCAATGTTGCTTCTACGGCAGGGAGATCTCTGGAGAGGTGTGTGATAACTCTTCTCCAGATACCTCAGACGAGTGCTTTAGTCTGCTTGGTGGAGAAGTTCATGGTAGTGTATGTACTCACCTAATTGTGGTTGCAGGGGTCGAGACTCAGCTCCTGGCCTCGCCTCTTCGCTGTCCGCTGCTGGGTCTCTGCTCTCCCTTCTCCATGAGCTTTATCATACCTTGTCTTAAAACTATGTATGGTTCCCGCCTTCACTATATCGTTCGCTAGACTATTCCACTTCCTGACTACTCTGTGGCTGAAGAAATGCTCCTAACATCCCTTTGACTCATCTGAGTCTTCAGCTTAAAGTTGTGTCCCCTTGTTTCTGTGTTCCCTCTCTGGAACATCCTGTCACTATCTACCTTGTCGATTCCCCGCAGTATTTTGTATGTCGTTATCATGTCTCCTCTAACCCTTCTGTCCTCCAGTGTTGTTAGTCCTATTTCCCTCAACCTTTCTTCATAGGGCAGTCCCCTGAGTTGTGGAACTAACCTTGTCGCAAACCTTTACACTTTCTCTAGTTTCTTTACGTGCTTGACCAGGTGTGGGTTTCAGACTGGTGCTGCATACTCCAGCATGGGCCTGACGTACACGGTGTAGTGTCTTGAACGATTCCTTGTTAAGGTAACGGAACGCTAATCTTAGGTTTGCCAGTCGCCCATATGCTGCCGCAGTTATCTGGTTGATGTGTGTTTCCGAAGACGTGCTTGGCGTTATACTCACCCCAAGGTCTTTCTCCTTTGATGAGGTTTGTAGCCTTTGTCCACCTAGCATGTACTCTTGTCAGCGGTCTTCTTTGCCCTTCTCCGATCTTCATGACTTTGCATTTGGTGGGGTTAAATTCGAGAAGCCAGTTGCTAGACCAGATGTCAAGCTTGTCCAGGTCTCTTTGAAGTCCTGCTTGGTCTTCATCCGATGTGATTCTCCTCATAAATTTCACATCATCTGCGAACAGAGACACTTCTGAGTCTATCGTCACAGGCGCCCACTGTGATACCTCATCACGCACCATGACCCGTTGTTGCCTCCCTGTGAGGTATTCCCTGATCCATTCCAGTGCCCTTCCTGTTATACACGCTTGGTCTTCCAACTTCTTTACTAATCTCATGAGGAACTGTGTCGAAGGCCTTCCTGCAGTTCAGGAAAATGCAGTCAACCCACCCTTCTCTCTCTTGCCTTACCTCTGTTACTTTATCATAAAACTCCAGGAGGTTTGTTACACAGGATTTGCCTTCCCCGAATCCGTGCTGTCTGGCGTTGATTATCCTGTTCTGCTCCAGATGCTCCACCATTCTTTTCCTGATGATTTTCTCCAAGACTTTGCACACTATACACGTAAGTGACACCGGTCTATAGTTTAGTGCCTCTTTGTGTCTCCTTTTAAAGATGGGGACTAAGTTGGCATTTTTCCATATATCAGGTAGCTGCCCAGTTTCAATGGATGTGTTGAATATTATGGTAAGTGGCACACTCAGAACCTCAGCTCCTTCCCGAAGGACCCACGGGGAGATATTGTCCGGACCCATCGCCTTTGAGGTATCAAGGTCACTGAGTAACTGCTTCACCTCCCCCTCAGTTGTGTGTATGCCCTCCAGCACTTGATACATCCCTTGTTGGTGACACACCCCGTCCTGTCTACCCAGCTGCCTTCCTGCCTCCACTGTGAATACTTCCTTAAACCTTGAGTTGAGCTCCTCACATACCTCTTGATCATTACTTGTGAGTTTCCCACCTTCTCTCCTCAGCCTTATCACCTGGTCCTTGACTTTTGTCTTTCTTCTGATGTGACTGTACATCAGTTTCGGGTCAGACTTTACTTTCGATGCTATGTCATTTTCGTACTGTTTCTTGGCCTTCCTCCGTACCTGTGCATACTTGTTTCTAGCTCTTCAACTAATCTCTTTGTTTACTTGGGTTCTTTGCCTTCTGTACCTTTTCCATTCTCTGACACTCTGAGTCTTCGCCTTCCTGCACCTTTGGGTAAACCAGGAGCTCTTTCTTGTCTTCACATTTAATCTTTTTCCTTTGGGTATAAACCATTCCTCTGCCTTCTTGCACTTTGTCGCTACGTATTCCATCATTTCATTTACTGACTGTCCTTCCATTTCCCTTTCCCACAGAACCTCCTGCAGGAAATTCCTCATACCCGTGTAATCCCCTCTTTTAAAGTCTGGTTTGTCTCTTTCAGCACCGTTTTCCCTCTTCACCTGTAGCTCTACAATGTACTTAAAGCTCAGCACCATATGGTCGCTGGCTCCCAGGGGGCTCTCGTGTGTTATGTTCTCGATATCTGAGCTGTTCAGGGTGAATAGAAGGTCCAGCCTTGCTGGTTCATCCTCTCCTCTCTATCTGGTCGTGTCCCTGACATGTTGGTGCATCAGGTTTTCCAGTACCACGTCCATCATCTTGGCTCTCCATGTTTCTGGATCTCCACGTGGTTCTTGGTTCTCCCAGTCAATCTCCCTGTGGTTGAAATCGCCCATGACCAGTAACTTCGCTCTGCTAATGTGCGCTTTTCTTGCCACCTCTGCCAGAGTGTCCAACACAGTACCAGTGTGTAACACAGTACGTGTTAGTGGTGTAACACAGTACGTGTTAGTGGTGGAACACAGTACGTGTTAGTGTGTAACACAGTACATGTTAGTAATGTAACACAGTACATGTTAGTAATGTAACACATTACATGTTAGTGGTGTAACACAGTACGTGTTAGTGTAAACAGTACGTGTAGTGTAACACAGTACGTGTTAGTGGTGTAACACAGTACGTGTTAGTGTGTAACACAGTACGTGTTAGTGTAACACAGTACATGTTAGTGTTAACACAGTACGTTTAGTGTAACACAGTACGTGTTAGTGTGTAACACAGTACGTGTTAGTGGTGTAACACAGTACATGTTAGTGGTGTAACACAGTACATGTTAGTGGTGTAACACAGTACATGTTAGTGGTGTAACACAGTACATGTTAGTGGTGTAACACATTACATGTTAGTGGTGTAACACATTACATGTTAGTGGTGTAACACAGTACATGTTAGTGGTGTAACACAGTACATGTTAGTGGTGTAACACAGTACGTGTTGTGTAACACAGTACGAGTGTGTAACACAGTACATGTTAGTGGTGTAACACATTACATGTTAGTGGTGTAACACAGTACATGTTGTGTAACACAGTACGTGTTAGTGTGTAACACAGTACGAGTGTGTAACACAGTACGTGTTGTGTAACACAGTACGAGTGTGTAACACAGTACATGTTAGTGGTGTAACACATTACATGTTAGTGGTGTAACACATTACATGTTAGTGGTGTAACACAGTACGTGTTGTGTAACACATTACATGTTAGTGGTGTAACACAGTACGTGTTAGTGTGTAACACAGTACGTGTTAGTGTGTAACACAGTACGTGTTAGTGTGTAACACAGTACGTGTTAGTGTGTAACACATTACATGTTAGTGGTGTAACACAGTACGTGTTAGTGTGTAACACAGTACGTGTTGTGTAACACATTACATGTTAGTGGTGTAACACAGTACGTGTTAGTGTAACACAGTACGTGTTAGGTGTACACATTACATGTTAGTGGTGTAACACATTACATGTTAGTGGTGTAACACAGTACGTGTAGTGTAAACAGTACGTTATGTGTAAACAGTACTGTTAGGTGTAACACATTACATGTTAGTGGTGTAACACAGTACATGTTAGTGTGTAACACAGTACGTGTGTAATAGGTGTAACACAGTACATGTTAGTGGTGTAACACATTACATGTTAGTGGTGTAACACACAGTGTTAGGTAAACATACATGTTAGTGTGTAACACATACTGTTAGTGTGTAACACAGTACGTGTTAGTGTGTAACACAGTACATGTTAGTGGTGTAACACATTACATGTTAGTGTAACATACTAGTACAGTAGTTGTAACACAGTACGTGTTAGTGTGTAACACAGTACGTGTTAGTGGTGTAACACAGTACGTGTTAGTGGTGTAACACATTACATGTTAGTGGTGTAACACACTACGTGTTAGTGTGTAACACAGTACGTGTTAGTGTGTAACACAGTACGAGTTAGTGTGTAACACATTACATGTTAGTGGTGTAACACAGTACGTGTTAGTGTGTAACACAGTACATGTTGTGTAACACAGTACGTGTTAGTGTGTAACACAGTACGTGTTAGTGGTGTAACACAGTACGTGTTAGTGGTGTAACACATTACATGTTAGTGGTGTAACACATTACATGTTAGTGGTGTAACACAGTACATGTTGTGTAACACAGTACGTGTTAGTGTGTAACACAGTACGTGTTAGTGTGTACACAGTACGTTAGTGGTAACAGTCGTGTTAGTGGTGTAACACAGTACGTGTTAGTGTTAACACAGACGTGTTGAACACGTACGTTGGTAACACAGTACTGCTTGTGTAACACATACGTGTGTGTAACACAGTACGTGTTGTGTAACAGTACATGTTAGTGTAACACATTACATGTTAGTGGTGTAACACAGACGTGTTAGTGGTGTAACACAGTACAGTGTTACAGTAGGATGTAACACAGTACGTGTTAGTGGTGTAACACAGTACATGTTGTGTAACACGTAGGTGTTAGTGGTATAACACAGTACATGGTAACACGACTAGTGGTGTAAATAAACAGTGTGCCTACCTAATAGACTAGTAACACAATGGACTGGGTTGCAGGGGTCAACGCTCCCGCGATCCAATCCACGACCAGACCTCAGGGTGGATCAGGGCCTGATCCACCAGGCTGTTACTGCTGGCCACACGCAATCCAACGTGCGAAACATGCTTCAGTTTCATAGTATTCAAAACTAGGAGCTGAACATTTCTCCAGGCAGAGGGACTGACCTCCTTCAATACTTCAAGATTCATAGACCAATCACATAATCACTTCTCTTACTGTCTCCTATATACTTGACTGTGTGAGCGAAACGTTTCGGCAAAAGATACCCAACTGTTGCACATGTGTTTTACTCATCAACTTGTCACTGGTGTATAAATTTAACATAAAATGTTATTAAAAATAATTTTTAAAGGGGTGGACTGGTAAGCCAGCGGAAGGCCTCGGTCAGATGACCAAACGCTCCAGCTGCGGGTCATCATATGACTAGGACAAGAATCAGGAAACTATTGTCCTATTTCCTGACGCATCTATACTACTACTACCACTCCTAGCAGTAGTTGTGGTGGTGGTGGTAGTATTAGCAGTGGTAGTACCAATAGTGTTGGTAATATTGATAGGGATAGTAGCACTAGCATTTACATTGTATTGGTGGAAATAGTGTTGACCCAGTGTTGGGGAGAGAGTTCATGCTCAGGTGTTGGAGATGTTACACGGTCAGGTGTGGAGAGTGTTTACACTGTGTCAGGTGTTGGAGAGTGTTCTGTGTCAGGTATTGAGCACTGTGTCAGGTATTGGAGAGTGTTTACACTGTGTCAGGTATTGGAGAGTGTTTACACTGTGTCAGGTATTGAGAGTGTTTACACTGTGTCAGGTATTGGAGAGTGTTTACACTGTGTCAGGTATTGGAGAGTGTTTACACTGTGTCAGGTATTGGAGAGTGTTTACACTGTGTCAGGTATTGGAGAGTGTTTACACTGTGTCAGGTATTGGAGAGTTTTTACACTGTGTCAGGTATTGGAGAGTGTTTACACTGTGTCAGGTATTGGAGAGTGTTTACACTGTGTCAGGTATTGAGAGTGTTTACACTGTGTCAGGTATTGGAGAGTGTTTACACTGTGTCAGGTATTGGAGAGTGTTTACACTGTGTCAGGTATTGGAGAGTGTTTACACTGTGTCAGGTATTGGAGAGTGTTTACACTGTGTCAGGTATTGGAGAGTGTTTACACTGTGTCAGGTATTGGAGAGTGTTTACACTGTGTCAGGTATTGGAGAGTGTTTACACTGTGTCAGGTATTGGAGAGTGTTTACACTGTGTCAGGTATTGGAGAGTTTTACACTGTGTCAGGTATTGAGAGTTTAACTGTGTCAGTTTTGAATTTACACTGTGTCAGGTATTGGAGAGTGTTTACACTGTGTCAGGTATTGAGAGTGTTTACACTGTGTCAGATATTGGAGTGTTTACATGTGTCAGGTATTGAGAGTGTTTACACTGTGTCAGGTATTGGAGAGTGTTTACACTGTGTCAGGTATTGAGAGTGTTTACACTGTGTCAGGTATTGGAGAGTGTTTACACTGTGTCAGGTATTGGAGTGTTTACACTGTGTCAGGTATTGAGAGTGTTTACACTGTGTCAGGTATTGGAGAGTGTTTACACTGTGTCAGGTATTGGAGAGTGTTTACACTGTGTCAGGTGTTGGAGAGTGTTTACACTGTGTCAGGTGTTGGAGAGTGTTTGCGCTGTGTCAGGTGTTGGAGAGTGTTTGCGCTGTGTCAGGTGTTGGAGAGTGTTTGCGCTGTGTCATGTGTTGGAGAGTGTTTGCGCTGTGTCATGTGTTGGAGAGTGTTTGCGCTGTGTCAGGTGTTGGAGAGTGTTTGTGCTGTGTCAGGTGTTGGAGAGTGTTTGCGCTGTGTCAAGTGTTGGAGAGTGTTTGCGCTGTGTCAAGTGTTGGAGAGTGTTTGCGCTGTGTCAAGTGTTGGAGAGTGTTTGCTGTGTCAGTGTTGGAGAGTGTTTGCGTGTCAAGTGTTGGAGAGTGTTTGCGCTGTGTCAAGTGTTGGAGAGAGTTTGCGCTGTGTCAAGTGTTGGAGAGTGTTTGCGCTGTCGTGTCAGTATTATATATACACTTGTGTAGTGTATTAGCATTCATCTTAGTTTATACAGCTGGTCCCTTTGCGTGTGACGTCACGATACCCACTGACGTCAGAGGCTCAGCGCATGTGCATAGCGACGCATAGGCGTATATGCTCACAAGTGGTAGACCTACAAGCTGAACGGACGTGGCTGGGATCTCTCCTCACAGACTGTAAATATACCGTAACCCTCCTACAAGGAGTGTCTTTGACAACCTATATATCTCTCCCAATACCCACACAATAAGTGGTGCCAGCGGTGTGCCGTAATTTTTATCGATTACGCTGTTATAGAGAGATAGACGACGACAAGCAAGCAAACAGCCTTGTGCCTCCAGACGACCACGCTACCAGTTAGCTACATCCAAGCAGAGTCTACAATATCTACAGTATCTCCTGGTCAGCTAAGTGCCTCATCTGTTAATTTGTTAAAACATACGAGGGGATGACCCAGGTTTTGCAAATTCTGAACGAGTAAGCCAGTTTGTGAGGGGAGAGTACCATATCCAGTCAGTAAGCCACCACCAGCTATGTCAGCCTAGGCTTAAGCCAGCTTCTACCTTGCTGTGCTAATTTGTTACAAGATTCCAAGCCAGCCAATCTGTGTGAAAAAATTCTACTAAGCCAACAAGCCACTGCTGTCTGAGAAGTAAGCCACGTGAGTTCAGTTCACACATTTATATCACCCTTGTACTCCAGTGTATTGCTGTTCTGAGTGACAATACCATCCCTGTGGTATCCTGGGTTATTCAAGCCACCCTGGGTTAAATTCGTGTGTTTTTATAAACGGCGTAAGCCACAGACGCGCGGGAAGCGGTGTAGGCCTACTCTACCCAGCCCCCACTACCCCTCCACCACCCACGCTAAGGCAGGCGCCATTAACCACGTGTCTCCACCCCCACACAAAACATTAGTGTGAATTATGAACCGGGTCGAGCGTCCTGAGTGTGTTTCTTCTGAACTATTTGTGCCAACTTTATAAAGCCTATGGTTCGTAGTTCATCGGTTTATGCACATTACTTCAAGTTATCAACGAGTGGACCAGACGTAAACATCCTCCACCACCACACCACGCTTCAGTCAAGTTTTACAGCCTATAGACAATTACCGTGTTGTTTTTATTTTCCAGATAATCTATAGACAATTCCGTGTGTTTGAGACATTTTTTGCCAGTTAAAGAAATTTGAGTTATCCTGGGAAGTGTTCTGTGTTAAATTAATTACTTACATTAATTTTTGATTTCACTAGTATTGTCTCTTGTTAATTATTGCGTTATAATTTCTGTGAGTTTCGTTGTGTTACCAAGTTTGCAGTAAGTAAAGTTTTGTTAAAGTTATCTTCTGTTCCAATATTCCACCAAGTAGTAATTTTAAAGATTTTAAATTTGTTTTTTCCCCCCAGCATTGTCCACGTGTTGTTTAATTTTCTTTTTCTTGTTAATTGTTGTTTTCCACCAAGTGTACTATCCCAGATATATTCAATTATTCATTTATCTTTGTTTGTTAATGTTAATCGTGTAATTAATTAATTTTGCTTGCCCCAGTAATTACATATTGTTTCTCCTCCAAGCAATTTTTAACCTTTTACCAGTAATATTCCCTGCTAATTCTTATGTGTTGCAGTCAGTGTAATTCTTCCCATTACACCCAATATTGTTTTGTGTACTTGTTTTTTTGTATAGTGCTAATGTGAATTACTTTTGCAGACTAGTGACATAATTTACTGAAGATATTATTTTGCTCCAATAATTATTTATATAGTCAACAAGAGCATGACTTTATGTACGCAGTAAGTTATCAATCATGTGCCTTTGATGTTAGTATCTACCAGCTCATGTAAGTGTTAAAACCATTTTATTGTCATTAATTTTTATTTGCCTTCATGTGTTGTTGAACAAATTCACTCTTAAGTTTGTTTAAAGTCAGTGTTCTTAGTAAATTGTTTCAGTAACTGTTTCATTGAGTTACCTTGCTTGCTTGCAATTAAGAGTAAGAGTGTTCAAACTATTTTATTTCTAATATCTTTGTGTTGTGTGCAAATAATTTACCCCAGTGTGATTTTTATCAATCAATCATTCCTGAAATTGATTTTGTGTAGATTAAATTCCCCAGTATTCACCTTGTTTTTATCAATTTTGTTGTGTTTAATTGCTCAAGTAACTTGTCATTTCCTAAGAGTAATAAGTAATATTCCAGTGAACTTTCTAAGTGATTCAAGCAGTAAAGTTACTTTCATTTATTGCCAGTGAATAATTAGTGTTTTTGTGTAATTCTTCCTTTTAGTGAGTTGTGTTATCAGATTGTTACTCTTGCCATAACCATTATTGAATTCTTTTAATTAGTTGTACATTTAATTTGTTTTTACTGTGTTGCAATTTTTGTTGTTATTTAAAAGAAAAGAAAACTCATTTTGCAGTTATTTCAAGTTAAAGCTAGATTGTTTTTATTTTAGTGTTGAATTTTCTTGCCAAGTCAATTTCCAGTTAGTTATCTTTTCTTTAGTGTTATTGTGCAATTATCCGTGTTACTTATGCAGAATAGTTAATAATTCTACCAGTTAAGCTATATTGTGCTGTATACTTGTGTTAATTTTGCTTCATTTCAATTCTCGTTTAATTGCTCGAAGCCATGTCTCAAGTAAATTCAAGTGATAACTATGTGTTTTCTGCCAGTCAAGGCAATGAAGCTCAAGTAACCGTGTGCGATAATACTGTGCGGAATGTGAAGTTCAGATTAGTTCTTGTAGATAGTATGTGTTTTAATTGTTAACGTTGCCGAGCGGTAAGGCACTAGTAATAGTACTGTCACTCCTGTCTGGAATTCAGCCCTACACTATCTTGCATACAAGATAGCGTTCAGATGCCTAGGGTGCCAGAGGTATCCCGGACCGCCTTGAGTACTGAGTCTATCCAATGTTGCTAGTTCAAGTAGTAGTTCCTCTCCAGGGGACGCTTTGTTGAAGAAAGACTATTTGAATGAGTTATAGCATCTCTCGCTGATGCAAAAGCAATTGCAGAAAGCCGTTTCTGTTGCTAGTGTATTCACTAGAGTGCCAGTTGTTGTCCCTCGTGTTCCAGATAGTGTCCTTCCAGTTGACAGTAAGCCTTTGCAGAGTAAAGTGTCGTGTGTCGAGTAATTATTACCTGCAGTAAGAGATAGTGAGAGCCGTTCTCCTTTGCTCATACTTTGTGTCATTGAGCTAACTATTTCAACCGGGGAGAGATCCATCCACTCCACCGAGCCTGTCATTCCTTCAGTAGGAAAGTGATTATAAGTTAATCAAAACCAAGTTTGTTCATTCCTTCAGTAGGAAAGTGATCATAAGTTGTGAGCTAAAGATAGAAAATTAGAAAATCCAGACTAAAACTGACATTATTGACTGTGTGTTTTGTTATCAGATTTCTAGTATCTAGTAAGATTTTTGTGTGTTCAAGTTCTCTCCGAGTTCTGAGTTTTAACAGTATAACCCGTGTGCGCCGAGTTATCTTTCCTGTTAAAACTTCTTCCCTGTAAATATTTATTCTTCCTCAGAAGCCGTAGAGTGCATGAATACACATCGATTGATCGATCAAATTTGCAAATTGTAATTGTAATATATATAATCCATTATATCTAGATCCTTTTTATAATTCTCTTACGTACCATTAATTCACGAAGTGCGAGAGTAAGATTAATCTTGATTAGTTCTAAGTATAATGTGTTTGCTATTGTATAGATTCACCCAGTACCACCTGTCTGTTCAGCCTATAGAGTTGTCTAGTATGCCGAGACGTCATACGATAACATTACCGAGCTGTCGTGTCAGTATTATATATACACTTGTGTAGTGTATTAGCATTCATCTTAGTTTATACAGCTGGTCCCTTTGCATGTGACGTCACGATACCCGCTGACGTCAGAGGCTCAGCGCATGTGCATAGCGACGCATAGGCGTATATGCTCACAAGTGGTAGACCTACAAGCTGAACGGACGTGGCTGGGATCTCTCCTCACAGACTGTAAATATCCGTAACCTCCTGAAGAGTGTTTTCGCTTGTCAAGTGTTGGAGAGTGTTTGCGCTGTGTCAAGTGTTGGAGGTTTGCGCTGTGTCAAGGGTTTGGGGGTGTTTGCGCTGTGTCAAGTGTTGGGGGTGTTTTGCCTGTGTCAATGTTGGGAGATTTCGCGGTCAATGTTGGAGAGGTTTGCGCTGTGTCAAGTGTTGGAGAGTATTTGCGCTGTGTCAAGTGTTGGAGAGTGTTTGCGCTGTGTCAAGTGTTGGAGTGTTTGCGCTGTGTCAAGTGTTGGGGAAATGTTTTTCGCTGTGTCAATGTTGGAAGTGTTTGCGCTTTTCAAAGTTGGGGAGTGTTTGCGCTTTTCAATGTTGGGAGTGTTTGCGCTGTGTCAAGTGTTGGGAGTGTTCGCACTGTCAGGTTTGGAGCGTGCTAACAGCGTGTTGGAGGGTTCTAGGGAAAGCTGTGTCTCGTTTTCTCACCACTGGGGAGAATGTTTAAACATACTGTGGAGGATGCTGGGAGAATGTTAGTGAGAATGTTTGCGTGTCGTTTTTAGTGGGGTGTCACCCGGTGTGCTGCTTTAACCCTTTTAACTCTTCTATCTTTCTTTGTATTCCCCTGAGAAGACTTTTAAAAACTGAGAAGACTTTTAAAAAAAAGGGAAAACTTTAAACACTGGAAGACTTTTTAAACCCGAGAAGATTTTTAAAAACTGGGGAAACTTGAAACACTGAGAAGACTTTAAAACTGGGAAAACTTGTAAACACTGAGAAGACTTGTAAACACTGAAGGGCTTTAAACACTGAGAAAAAATTTAAACACTGGGAAAACTTGTAAACACTGTAGGACTTATAAAACTGAGAAGACTTGTAAACACTGAGAAGACTTGTAAACACTGTGAAGACTTGTAAACACTGAGAAGACTTATAAACACTGAGAAGGCTTGTAAACACTGAGAAGACTTGTAAACACTGAGAAGGCTTGTAAACACTGAGAAGACATAAACACTGAGAAGGCTTGTAAACACTGAAGGGAAAAACTGAGAAGGGTTTTTAAAAACTGAGAAGGCTTGTAAACACTGAGAAGGGTTTTAAACACTGAGAAGGTTTAAACACTGGGAAGGGTTGTAAACACTGAGAAGGCTTGTAAACACTGAAGGCTTGTAAACACTGGAAGGCTTGTAAACACTGAGAAAGGGTTGTACACACTGGAAGGTTGTAAAACTGAGAAGGGTTGTAAAACTGAGAAGGCTTGTAAGTAAGTAAGTAAGTAAGTTTATTCATATACACAAATACATTTCATACATTATCATACATAGCAGCATATGTGTAGAGAACCTAGGATAACCCAAAAAATCAGACAGAGTGACTTATTTCCATTGGGGTCCTTTTTATTTCCATTGGGGGCCTTGCCCTGTGTCTAATGTATCAACTGATTACCTCAGACACCTTCTGTTCATCATTCTTCTTTG
>WNWK01000988.1:0-12500 GCA_009830355.1 Cherax destructor
TGAGGGACTGACCCCTCACAACCACTACTTCAAGGCTGAGGGACTGACCCCTCACAACCAGTACTTCAAGGCTGAGGGACTGACCCCTCACAACCACTACTTCAAGGCTGAGGGACTGACCCCTCACAACCACTACTTCAAGGCTGAGGGACTGACCCCTCACAACCACTACTTCAAGGCTGAGGGACTGACCCCTCACAACCACTACTTCAAGGCTGAGGGACTGACCCCATCTCTACCTCTCCACTGTTTTTTTTCCTGTCATCAATTTTTAGTCGCCTCACAATTCGACTGAAGAATCCTCTTGTGTGGGCGAAACATTTCAGAAATAATGATACCATGAGCTCTATGACCCCCAAGGGTTTAGCGCTCCCAGTGAAGCATAACACAGATGGCATAACTCGGGTATTTCACGTTTAGGGGAAGCATTAAACACGTAAGGGGGGGGGGTTACGCAGCGCCTGATGAATGGGATGTAATCGGCTTTGATCTTAAGATTTGGAGGGCGGCTCCAATTGCTTGGATCAAGAGACACTGACCCAGCTACCGTGACGGAACGAGGTTCTCAGTCCTCCGGTTTATCCTCCCAATAATGTTATATAGAGCGTGAAACAACCTCCTGCGTCTCTTGACGCTCCTGTCGGGTAGCGTCAGGTAGCGTGGGAGGTATGGTAGCGTGGGAGATGTGTGTGTGGTAGTGTGGGAGGTGTGTGTGTGGTAGTGTGAGAGGTGTGTGTGGGGTAGTGTGGGAGGTGTGTGTGTGGTAGTGTGGGAGGTGTGTGTGTGGTAGTGTGGGAGGTGTGTGTGGTAGTGTGGGAGGTGTGTGTGGTGGTAGTGTGAGAGGTGTGTGTGTGGTAGTATGAGAGGTGTGTGTGTGTGGTAGTATGGGAGGTGTGTGTGGTAGTGTGGGAGGTGTGTGTGGTAGTGTGGGAGGTGTGTGTGGTAGTGTGGGAGGTGTGTGTGGTAGTGTGGGAGGTGTGTGTGTGGTAGTGTGAGAGGTGTGTGTGTGGTAG
The DNA here is from genome assembly GCA_009830355.1 of Cherax destructor. NCBI lineage: Eukaryota > Metazoa > Arthropoda > Malacostraca > Decapoda > Parastacidae > Cherax > Cherax destructor. Next base: position 1,014 of record WNWK01000988.1, read on the forward strand.
TGTGAGAGGTGTGTGTGTGTGGTAGTATGGGAGGTGTGTGTGTAGTGTGGGAGGTGTGTGTGGTAGTGTGTGGAGGAGTGTGTGTGGTAGTGGGAGGTGTGTGGTAGTGTGGGAGGTGTGTGTGGTAGTGTGGGAGGTGTGTGTGTGTGGTAGTGTGGGAGGTGTGTGTTTGGTAGTGTGGGAGGTGTGTGTGGTAGTGTGAAAGGTGTGTGTGGGGTAGTGTGGGGGGGTGTGTGTGGGGTAGTGTGGGAGGTGTGTGTGTGGTAGTGTGAGAGGTGTGTGTGGGGTAGTGTGGGAGGTGTGTTTGTGGTAGTGTGGGAGGTGTGTGTGGTAGTGTGGGAGGTATGTGTGTGGTAGTGTGGGAGGTGTGTGTATGGTAGTGTGGGAGGTGTGTATATGGTAGTGTGGGAGGTGTGTGTATGGTAGTGTGGGAGATGTGTGTATGGTAGTGTGGGAGGTGTGTGTGTGGTAGTGTGGGAGGTGTGTGTGTGGTAGTGAGAGAGTGGTAGTGTGGGAGGTGTGTGTGGTAGTGAGAGAGTGGTAGTGTGGGAGGTGTGTGTATAGTAGTGTGGGAGATGTGTATGGTAGTGTGGGAGATATGTGATGTGGTAGTGTGGGAGATGTGTGTGTGTGTGGTAGTGTGGGAGGTGTGTGTGTGTGTGGTAGTGTGGGAGGTGTGTGTGTATGGTAGTGTGGGAGGTGTGTGTGTGATGTGGTAGTGTGGGAGGTGTGTGTGTGATGTGGTAGTGTGGGAGGTGTGTGTGTGATGTGGTAGTGTGGGAGGTGTGTGTGTGATGTGGTAGTGTGGGAGGTGTGTGTGTGATGTGGTAGTGTGGGAGGTGTGTATAGTATTGTGGTAGGTGTGTGTTTTGTATTGTGGGAGGTGTGTGTATGGTTTATACCACTCACGCGTGAGTGGTATAAACCTTGGTAATAAATACTGACAAGTTAGTTTAGAAAAAAACAGGTAAGCAAACATTAAGACATTTATTAGAAAACGTTTCGGTCCTGGGACCTTGATCACTTCTAACATACAGATGTTGTATGTTCGCCGGTACATCCGGCCCGGGTCTTCTCCAAATGGTGACCCGGCAAAAATCTAAGGGCAAACTAAGAGGTTGAAACACAGTATATATAGGTGGAGAGTGAGGTGTGACATATGGTGACCTGAAGAATGCCATGTTGGGATGAGGACGGGTACACGATGAGATCATGTGACTCCTGTGTTGTTGGGTTGGTGGTGCTTTGCCTGGTTCACTATCATGTATGCTAATGTTTTAGAAATTTTGTGGTTTCCAGTGTTATGATCTATTGTGTCGGTGACGGTGATTAGCGAGGCTTCCAGACACCGTCGGTGTCTAAGGTCTTGTTCGGTGAGAACGAGCTGTGCCTCATCCCAGTTCATCAAATGCCCCGTGGAGTCTCTGTGGAGGACACAGGCGTACCATAAGTCGTCTCTGTTACAGGTACTTCGATGCTCGTTCAGCAGGATCGCAAGATCTCTGCCTGTTTCGTCTACATATTTCTTGGGACAGAATCCACAGGGGATGGTGTAGACGCCTGCTGTGAAAGTTAGAGGTGAGGGGCTGTGTTTCGTAGTGAGGTCTTTGATAGATGATTTGTTTATGGAGACATGTTACTCTAATCAGTTCATAGTGCTCTCATGTGGTGATGTTGCCACGAATACTCCCCAGTGTTTGCTTTCCTGTTTTCCAGAGTAAACACTAGGACATATTTATTAAAAAAACATTTCGTTCGTGGGACGTTGATCACTTCTAACATACAGAAGTTCATGAAGGTTCGCCAGGGTCTTCTCCCTGTGGTGACCCGGCAGTGGCTCCCGAAGGAGTGTTGAATTTGGAACAAGTAATGTACCGTTTACAGCCCTATGGTGCGTATTTTTAACCTCTGTATGTTAGAAGTGATCAAGGTCCCAGGACCGAAACGTTATCTAATAAATATGTCTTCTAAGCTAATTTGTGGCTATCTGTGACCAAGGTTTATACCTGGGAAAACAAATGCGTTATTTACCTCGAATATTCGTTTCAAATGCAGTCGATTTTCCGAGACAAGTTTGCTAGCAAAGTTTTTCTGGGTTGGCAGCGTTGCCTTGACAAGCAATTTCAACTTTCAGAATTGAATGTTCAACCGAGAGACACTTGAAGGTGGCCAGATTTCCCCACAGAGCCAGCACGAGCCTAAAACTTTGATTTCCGAGGTCAATTTGGGGCGATGTAAATTAAATAAGGCCGCGGTCCTCTGCCTTATTGGAGCTTTACTCTCTTTATCTGATGAAGAGTGGTGAGCAGGGCGAAACGTTTGGGCAAAAGAGAGAGCGCACAGGCGTTGCACGTGTGTCTTGTTCGTCAATTTGTCGATTTTATGAACCATTGATATGATGAAGTTGATTATTATTAATGAAGGTACGTTACCCCTCAATCGAGAACATTATACAACGATGATCATACATGCGTGTATGTGTATGTTTATGTATGTGTGTATTCGCAAATATATAATTTAAATTTTCTTCCTTTTTTTCTATAGATGTAATTTTTGTAGCCTCGTTCAGTGGGTCTACAGAAAAATAGGAACAGAATTAGTAGCAGAGTTTGTAACGTCGTTACAGGGGCTTTTGTAGCACAGTTTCTATCGTCATTACAGAGGCTGAAGGTAAAGATGAGAGAGACAGACACAGAAAGATTCTGAATTAGATTCAGATTCACCTTAAATTTCATCGTATCATCAATAGTCTCCAGAATATCACCTCTGTTACACGGAGTCCAATAATTCACTGCAGGTCAAGTAGAGGTCAGCACTGCTACCCTCCCCTCGTTTCTAGGGCGAAATTGGTGAATTGCGCTTTTATTTAGCGGCTTTTATTTACAGACGTTTCTCCCACATTGGGAGCTCTTTTTATAGGTGGGCCGGAAACTCGCTAACTTCTACACTGGTGTGAAACTGGTGAGCGAAACTGTGTGTGTAGAGCCAGTCATTATTCTGACGACGTTTCCCCCTTCATGACCAGCCTAGCATACTATGGAGGGCGAAACGTGTGGCACTTGTTTGTGTGCTTGATATTCAAAAGGAGTTGAAGTGATCCTGAAGACTTGCTCTTGATCCAAGGGAAAGGATGCCTTGATGCTGGTGATGGGCTCTTGATCCAAGAGGAAAGGGCCTTGATCCTTTAGAAGGATCCTTGATCCAAGGTACCCTGATTCTTTAGAAGGATCCTTGATCCAAGGTACCTTGATCCTTTAGAAGGGCCCTTGATCCAGGGTACCTTGATCCTTTAGAAGAACCCTTGATCCAAGGTACCTTGATCCTTTAGAAGGACCCTTGATCCAAGGTACCTTGATCCTTTAGAAGGACCCTTGATCCAAGGTACTTTGATCCTTTAGCAGGACCCTTGATCCAAGGTACCTTGATCCTTTAGAAGGACCCTTGATCCAAGGTACCTTGATCCTTTAGAAGAACCCTTGATCCAAGGTACCTTGATCCTTTAGAAGGACCCTTGATCCAGGGTACCTTGATCCTTTAAAAGGACCCTTGATCCAGGGTACCTTGATCCTTCAGAAGAACCCTTGATCCAAGGTACTTTGAACCTTTAGAAGAACCATTGATCCAAGGTACCTTGATCCTTTAGAAGAACCCTTGATCCAAGGTACCTTGATCCTTTAGAAGAACCCTTGATCCAAGGTACCTTGATCCTTTAGAAGAACCCTTGATCCAAGGTACCTTGATCCTTTAGAAGAACCCTTGATCCAAGGTACCTTGATCCTTTAGAAGAACCCTTGATCCAAGGTACCTTGATCCTTTAGAAGAACCCTTGATCCAAGGTACCTTGATCCTTTAGAAGGACCCTTGATCCAAAACGAAGGTACCTTGAATCTTTAGAAAGGTCCTTGATTCCTGTTTGGATTAAGCGTGATCACAAGAATCCTGATATCATTGAAATCCTTTTCCGGATTAATGTAATCTCAGTTATCCGGATGGCTGCCAAAAATCCACTGGTGTCCGATGGATCCCTACGTTGTAAGCTTTTGCTGTAATCCTATTACACCTCTCAGATTAATGTCACTCTAGTGACTGACTATGTACTGGCTTGTGTGTATAGATCCGCGAGTGGACGGACTGATCACCTTCTTTTTCACTATTTGTGTACAGTGCTGCGAGGTTATGGGACTGATTACCTAATCTTTCACTATTTATGTACAGTGGTGCGAGGTTATGGGACTGATTACCTAATCTTTCACTATTTGTGTACAGTGCTGCGAGGTTATGGGACTGATGACCTCATCTTATGATGGTTTCTGTGTATAGGTAACACACTTGATGAATTAGACACAGGTGAGACATCTGGCAATCTTCAGTCATAGACTTTTCGCCAGCCATGTGTACTGTATAGGAAATTATCAAGTGATCAGTCCCTGAGCCTTGATGGAAGGTGGTAAATGTCCCGTAGCTCGATCGCTAGGGCATTCAGCTCACACACTGAGGTCTGGGGTTCAATTCCTCGATACGGCAGGAAACATTAGGACGTGTTTCCTGAAGGGTACCTGGGTGTTAGTCGACTGGTGTGGGTCGCATCCTGAGACACAAATTGACCTAATTTGCGGGAAATGCTCAGCATAACAAGCGGCTTTCTATATAGTAGTATGTCATTGATGTCAGCTATGGTCTGTATACCTTGGACATGTAGAAATAAAGATATATTATTATAAGACTGTGTACGTTGCAGCGTCACTACGACTGCGGGAACGTCAGATCTTACAGATTAATTTTTCCTCAGTAGTATCACAGAAAAGTTGTGGTCTTAAATTTGGGATTTTGCCTCTGAAAAGGAATTGAACTGAAAAATGCTAAAGATCACAACAGAGACCAGATACAAAAGACCACAACAGAGACCAGATACAAAAGACCACAACAGAGACCAGATACAAAAGACCACAACAGAGACCAGATACAAAAGACCACAACAGAGACCAGATACAAAAGACCACAACAGAGACCAGATACAAAAGACCACAACAGAGACCAGATACAAAAGACCACAACAGAGACCAGATACAAATGACCACAACAGACCAAATACAAATGACCACAACAGACCAGATACAAAAGACCACAACAGAGACCAGATACAAAAGACCACAACAGAGACCAGATACAAAAGACCACAACAGAGACCAGATACAAAAGACCACAACAGAGACCAGATACAAAAGACCACAACAGAGACCAGATACAAAAGACCACAACAGAGACCAGATACAAAAGACCACAACAGAGACCAGATACAAAAGACCACAACAGAGACCAGATACAAAAGACCACAACAGAGACCAGATACAAAAGACCACAACAGAGACCAGATACAAAAGACCACAACAGAGACCAGATACAAAAGACCACAACAGAGACCAGATACAAAAGACCACAACAGAGACCAGATACAAAAGACCACAACAGAACTTTCTAAATCAATCTTCTCCTAAAATACTTCTACATTGTGACTATCTTAGGAACATTCTCAAGACACAGGTTGAGGGAGAATCTTTTCTTGGGACGACGTTTCGCTCCGTTTAGGTCTCTGTCGAGTTTTAAAGACCTAAACAAATGGAATCACATTCTCTAGGAATTGCGTCTATTACCTAAGAATGGGAGTGAGAGATCACGAAATAGTTCCAGTAGATTTTTGTTTCAGAGTTAAAGTGCTCAGATGTGTTTGTGTACTCACCTAGTTGTGGTTGCAGGGGTCGAGTCACAGCTCCTGGCCCCTTCACTGTGTGTGTGTGCACGCGCGCTTGATAAATGTTAATAATAATAAAAATAATATCTTTATTTCTACAAGTACATATAACATAAGCCCACAGTGCCAGCCCACAGTGCCAGCCCACAGTGCCAGCCCACAGTGCCAGCCCACAGTGCCAGCCCACAGTGCCAGTCCACAGTGCCAGCCTCCAGTGACGCACAAGTTACAGTGACACACAGCCTCCAGTTACACACAGGCTACAGTGACACAGGCTACAGTGACACAGGCTACAGTGACACACAGGCTACAGTGACACACAGGCTACAGTACACACAGGCTACAGTCACACACAGGCTACAGTCACACACAGGCTACAGTCACACACAGCCTACAGTGACACACAGGCTACAGTGACACAGGATACAGTCACACACAGCCTACGGTGATACACAGGATACAGTGACACAGACTACAGTGACACAGCCCACAGTGACACACAGCCCACAGTGACACACAGCCCACAGTGACACACAGCCCACAGTGATACACAGCCCACAGTGACACAGCCCACAGTGACACACAGCTTACAGTAACACACAGCTTACAGTGACACACAGCTTACAGTGACACACAGCTTACAGTGACACACAGCTTACAGTGACACACAGCTTACAGTGATACACAGCTTACAGTGACACACAGCCCACAGTGACACAGCCCACAGTGACACAGCCCACAGTGACACAGCCCACAGTGACACACAGCTTACAGTGACACACAGCTTACAGTGACACACAGCTTACAGTGACACACAGCCCACAGTGACACAGCCCACAGTGACACACAGCTTACAGTGACACACAGCTTACAGTGACACACAGCTTACAGTGACACACAGCCCACAGTGACACAGCCCACAGCCCACAGTGACACAGCCCACAGTGACACACAGCTTACAGTGACACACAGCTTACAGTGACACACAGCTTACAGTGACACACAGCCCACAGTGACACACAGCTTACAGTGACACACAGCCCACAGTGACACAGCCCACAGTGACACAGCCCACAGTGACACAGCCCACAGTGACACACAGCTTACAGTGACACACAGCTTACAGTGACACACAGCTTACAGTGACACACAGCCCACAGTGACACACAGCTTACAGTGACACACAGCCCACAGTGACACAGCCCACAGTGACACAGCCCACAGTGACACAGCCCACAGTGACACACAGCTTACAGTGACACACAGCTTACAGTGACACACAGCCCACAGTGACACACAGCTTACAGTGACACACAGCTTACAGTGACACACAGCTTACAGTGACACACAGCTTACAGTGACACACAGCTTACAGTGACACACAGCTTACAGTGACACACAGCCCACAGTGACACACAGCCCACAGTGACACAGCCCACAGTGACACACAGCTTACAGTGACACACAGGACTGGTGAATTCCTACTGATCCCCATGCACTATAACACCCACTAGAATTTAGCGCTTCCCAGTGAATTTAAAATCAATAATCTTGTATTAATTAAACGATAAACATAGGTTACAAATGTTGCTTATTGACACACACACACACACACACACACACACACACACACACACACACTGAGTGTGCCACTTACCATAATATTCAACACATCCCTTGAAACTGGGCAGTTACCTGAGGTATGGAAGAAGGCCAACATAGTCCCCATCTTTAAAAAAGGAGACAGAAAAGAGGCACTAAACTATAGACCGGTGTCACTTACATGTATAGTGTGCAAAGTCCTGGAGAAAATCATCAGGAAAAGAATGGTGGAACACCTTGAGCTAAACAGGATAATAAACACCAGACAGCACGGATTCCGGGAAGGCAAATCCTGTGTAACAAACCTCCTAGAGTTCTATGATAAAGTAACAGAGGTAAGGCAAGAGAGAGAAGGGTGGGTTGATTGCATTTTCCTGGACTGCAGGAAGGCCTTCGACACAGTTCCTCACATGAGATTAGTAAAGAAGTTGGAAGAACAAGCATGTATAACGGGAAGGGCACTGGAATGGATCAGGGAATACCTCACAGGGAGGCAACAACGGGTCATGGTGCGTGATGAGGTATCACAGTGGGCGCCTGTGACGAGCGGCGTACCGCAGGGGTCAGTCCTAGGACCAGTGTTATTCTTGGTATATGTAAACGACATGACGGATGGGATAGACTCAGAAGTGTCTCTGTTCGCAGATGATGTGAAATTAATGAGGAGAATCACATCGGAAGAGGACCAAGCAGGACTTCAAACAGACCTGGACAAGCTTGACATCTGGTCTAGCAACTGGCTTCTTGAATTCAATCCCACCAAATGCAAAGTCATGAAGATCGGAGAAGGACAAAGAAGACCGCTGACAGAGTACAGGCTAGGTGGACAAGGGCTACAAACCTCGGCAAAGGAGAAAGACCTTGGGGTGAGTATAACGCCAAGTACGTCTCCGGAGGCACACATCAACCAGATAACTGCGGCAGCATCTGGGCGACTGGCAAACCTAAGATTAGCGTTCCGTTACCTAAACAAGGAATCGTTCAAGACACTGTACACCGTGTACGTCAGGCCCATACTAGAATATGCAGCACCAGTCTGGAACCCACACCTGGTCAAGCACGTAAAGAAACTAGAGAAAGTGCAAAGGTTTGCGACAAGGCTAGTTCCACAACTCAGGGGTCTGTCCTATGAAGAAAGGTTGAGGGAAATAGGACTAACAACACTGGAGGAAAGAAGGGTCAGAGGAGACATGATAACGACATACAAAATACTGCGGGGAATCGACAAGGTAGACAGGGACAGGATGTTCCAGAGAGGGAACACAGAAACAAGGGGACACAACTGTAAGCTGAAGACTCAGATGAGTCAAAGGGATGTTAGGAAGCATTTCTTCAGCCACAGAGTAGTCAGGAAGTGGAATAGTCTAGAGAAAGATATAGTGGAGGCAGGAACCATACATAGTTTTAAGACGAGGTATGATAAAGCTCATGGAGCAGGGAGAGCAGAGACCCAGTAGCGGACAGCGAAGAGGCGGGGCCAGGAGCTGAGTCTCGACCCCTGCAACCACAATTAGGTGAGTACAATTAGGTGAGTACACACACACACACACACACACACATATATATATATATATATATATATATATATATATATATATATATATATATATATATATATATATATATATATATATATATTCTCCACCTCATTTAAACCAGTTCGAATTTGGGTTACATATCCCTGGCATCGCTATGCAATTAAAATTAATTTATTTTCGAGCACAGCTGGGAGGGATATTATTTAATTCACGATTCCTATGTAAATATATTCACCTCCCATTCAAAACCGTACTTCAGTTCCGACTGATAAGTATAGCTAAGTGTATACGTATAGATATGTATAGCGGATAATGTATTCGGGCTAGAACTTATGAATACACACACATACACACACACACACGCAAGCGTGCGTGCTCGCATACTGTATATATATATATATATATATATATATATATATATATATATATATATATATATATATATATATATATATATATATATATATATTAAAAGAATGGAGGAACACTGCAGAAGGCCTACTGGCCCATACAAGGCTAGTTCTTATCAAAACGACCACTACCCATATCTACCCAAGAATTTACTCCCGTACCCACGACACCAATCAAACCCAGCCCCTCCCACTCATATATTTGTCCAATCTCTTTTTAAAAGCACCTAAAGTCCTAGCGTCGATCACCCTACTCGGAAGATTGTTCCACGCATCTACAACTCTGTTCGAAAACCAACTTAAATCCATTATTTCTGGTTCTTACCTGGTTCGACACCCACAGTACATTATTAGTATCACATTTGTTTATACCCATCATCCACTTATACACCTCGATGATATCTCCCCTCATTCTACGTCTCTCCAGAGAGTGAAGATTCAAGGCTCTGAGTTTATCTTCATAAGGGAGATTCCTTGTACAGTAAATCATTTAAGTCATTCTTCTCTGTATGTTCTCCATTGAATCTATATTCATCCTGTAGTAAGGAGACCAAAACTGAGCTGCATAATCCAAATGAGGTCTCACTAGTGATGTATAGAGCTGTAAAATAACTTTTGGACTTCTGTTTCTTATACTTCTTGAAATAAATCCTAGTAATCTGTTAGCCTTATTGCGCACACTTAGGCACTGTTGTCTTGGCTTTAGATTTCTGCTTACCATGACTCCCAAGTCTTGATCACATTCTGTATGATCAAGCTCTACTTCAACTAGTTTATAAATTCGAGGGATATTTTCATTACCAAGGACTAGTACCTTACACTTGTCCACATTGAACTTCATCTGCCACTTTTAAGACCAAGACATTACTTTGTCGAAATCCTCCTGGAGTTCACTGGTATCCTCCTCAGAATGAATCATACGGCCTATTTTTGTATCATCAACAACTTTATTCATGTCACTTGTAATTCCTTCATCAAGGTCATTAATGTAAATTATGAACAACAGTGGGCCTAAAACTGATCCTTGTGGAACGCCACTAGTGACTAATCCCCATTCAGATTTGACCCCATTAATGGAAACTGTTTTCTATTGGTAATCCATGCCTCTATCCACGCTAGAACTTTACCTCCTATACCATGAGCTGCCCCTTTTCTTAAGTCTTTTTTGAGGTACTCTATCGAAGGCTTTACTAAAATCCAAATAAACTATATCACATACTTTATCACTGTCTACTGCCTCAAATGTTTTATTGATGAACGTCAGTAAATTTGTCAGGCAGGAACGACCTCTCGTGAACCCATGCTGAGATTCATTAATCAAATTATGTTCTTCAAGGTGACTTCTAATAATATCAGCTATAATTGATTCTAATAATTTGCCTACTATAGATGTGAGGCTTATTGGACGGTAATTTGAAGGAATGGACTTATCCCCTGATTTGAATATAGGAATTACATTAGCTATCTTCCACATCTCTGGCACAACACCAGTTAGGATAGACGTATTGAACACATTCGTTAATGGCTGACTAAGTTCCATCTTGCATTCTTTAAGTACCCTGGAAAACAACTCGTCGGGTCCCGGGGACTTATTTTGTTTCAGAAGCCTGGTGCCAGAAGTGCCACCAGGCACCTCTGGCACCACTGCATAAAGAGTGCCACGTCTCTCCGTCATCTGGGTGCCAACGGCTCTTCCTAACGACAGCTGCAAACTCCTGCCTCGTTATCTTCTCCTCTCACTGTTCCAAAGTCTGGGAAGTGTTCCGTTTCATTTATTTTGCTCTGTGTTCTGATTGTATTCTGTTTGCTTGCTCGTGTTCTGTTTATTTGTTTGTATTATGTATACTTGCTTGTGTTCTGTTTGCTTGTGCTTTGTTTATTTGCTTGTTTTCTGTTTGTGTTCTCTTTGCTTGCTTGTGTTCGATTTGTGTTCTGTTTATTTGCATGTGTTCTGTATATTTGATTATATTGATTCTTTGTGTTCGATTTGTGTTCTGTTTCTTTGTGTTATATTTTTTTGCTTGTGGTCTGTTTCTTCGCTTGTGTTCAGCTTCTTTGCTTAGTGTTCAGTTTCTTTGCTTAGTGTTCAGTTTCTTTGCTTAGTATTCAGTTTCTTTGCCTGTATTCTGTTTATATCCTTGTATTCTGTTTCTTTACCTGTGTTCAGTTTCTTTGCTTAGTGTTCTGT